>RJVU01048406.1:707757-719561 GCA_003731715.1 Anabarilius grahami | reverse complement strand
TTTTTAACAAATAATATATTAATATAAATTATAATATAAATATTATGGTATTGTTTGGTAACTGACAGTAAATAAAGCAAAGATTGTTACTGTATTATTGTAGATATTTTATTGGAAAGTCAAAAAACAAACTTGACAAGACTTTGATGTGACTTATAGTATGTTAATATAAATACTATTAATATAAAAAAAATTATTATATAGTTAAATGGATAAATTATGTGGTATGATAGTATTGATCAATGACAAGTGACAAGTGACAAGTGAAGTGACATGTGGCCAAGTATGGTGACCCATACTCGGAATTTGTGCTCTGCATTTAACCCATCCAAGTGCACACACACAGCAGTGAACACACACACCGTGAACACACACCCGGAGCAGTGGGCAGCCATTGCTGCGGCGCCCGGGGAGCAGTTGGGGGTACGGTGCCTTGCTCAAGGGTCTCACCTCAGTCGTGGTATTGAGGGTGGGGAGAGCGCTGGACATTCACTCCCCTCACCGACAATCCCTGCCGGACCTGAGACTCGAACCCATGACCTTTGGGTTACAAGTCCGACTCTCTATCCATTAGGCCACGACTGCCCCAATGGTATAAGGTACAAAAAAAAAAGCTACTGGTTGGCTACTATATTCCTGAGATGTACTAAACATGAAACATCTCTTTATGGTCCTCACCTTCTCCTTTGCTCGTAGTTCATCAAACATCTGCTGGATCTCCAGCCTCCAGTCTTCCTGCAGGGAATGGAAAGACTCCAAGGGCATCTGGAACATGGCTGATTGCTCAATGTCCACCAGTCTCTTCAGGATACTCCCAAAAGATGGACGCCCATGTGGGTTAGGACACCAACACTCTGCAGGTAGAGAGAAAAGTGATGATGTGATGTAAATCAGTGTTTCTCAACTCTGGCCTTCGAGGTCCATTTTCCTGCAGAGTTTAGCTCCAGATTAGCTTGTTCAGGTGTGTTTGATTAGGGTTGGAGCAAAACTCTGCAGGAAAGTGGGCCTGGAGGACCAGAGTTGAGAACTTTTTCATGGGGTTCAACCGAAACTTCTTACCTCCCAGCAGCTGTGCAAAGGCCTCGGGGCAGGTGGAGGGGATGGGAAGGGTCAGCTTGTTCATGGCAACTCCGTAGGCCACAGCCAAAGCATCAATTTCACGGTACGGCACCTCACCAGTCAGCAGCTCCCAGAGTAACACTCCAAAACTAACATGAAAAATACCATAATCAGCCACAAAACCTCTAGTTAGGCTGGAAAACATAGTGCAGAGGAGGACGGCAGCTCACCTCCATACATCACTGCTTTTTGAGAACAGGGACAGCTTGATGACCTCTGGAGCCATCCAGGCATACGTCCCCGCCGCGCTCATCTTTGTGGTGCGATGCCATTCCCGAGCAAGCCCAAAGTCTGTGATCTTCAGGGTCTTTCCACTCAGGTCGTCTCTCTCCACGGGCTCCAGAATCAGAACTGAAATGAAGAACAGAGAAATATGATATGATATGCAAAATCGATTGGAGATCCAGTTTTTGCTCACCGTTTATATTTATGAATAATGAATAGTGGAAACAATAATACATTTCCATGTAATATCCATTAAGGAGGAGTCTTGGTGGTGCTCATCAGAAGTCAAACCAGATCATCTGGTAAGCAGTAGCTTTACACAAAAATGGCAAACAACATCCTTGATTTGCATTTAAGATAAAACTGAAGTGCAAACAAATGTAGCACACATTTGAGTCATATGATGATGATGTACACAGTGACACCTCAAGAAAACAAAACTAGACATAAATGCATTTACAGATCACGTTAGGTCTCTATAGACCTTATGCGCCAGAGAAACAAGCGAGCAGCCATCTTTAGAAATTTGTGTTTGAACTTTCGTTTTTGCGGTAGCTCTGTATATTTCTATGGCATCGCTGTCGAAGAATAATTAGCTGGTGAAGTGGATTTACTTATTGCACAGTTAGTGAGTTATCATGTTTGAAGAGGATGTCATAATAAATGTCAGAAGACCGGGAAGATTTTAAAATGAGCTGTTCATTCATAAATCTGTAAGATCTTACCTTAAAGGTGCCCTAGAACTCCTTTTCAAAAGATGTAATATTAGTCTAAGGTGTCCCCTGAACGTGTCTGTGAAGTTTCAGCTCAAAATACCCCATAGATTTTTTTTAATAAATTTTTTTAACTGCCTATTTTGAGCCATAATTACATATGCACCAATTAAGCGCGCTGCCCCTTTAAATCTCCCGCTCCCCCGCCCCCACGAGCTCTCGACTGCCTTATGCTGTGTTCACACCAAACGCGAATAGAGCGTCTGGCGCGAATGATTTCAATGTTAAGTCAATGTAAAGACGCGTTTACGCGCGTCTGGAGGTCTCGCGGCGCGAATGAGGCGTTTAGCGCGGCGCGGAAGACGCGAATTCGCCTCATTCGCGCGTCTAGTTCGCGCGAATGACGCGAATTGAGCGTTTCGCGCGATACGCGCGAATGGTGCTTTTTGTGCATTTACGCGTTTGACGCGAATTCGCGTCTGACGCCCGAGTTGAAAAATTTGAACTTTGGCGTAAATTCGCGCCGCGTTAACCAATCAGGAGCCTGCTTTCAGCTGTGGCGGCAGGCCCGCACGGAGTCACTCATTCAAAATGGAGGAACGACTGATATTATCAGAGCAGTCACCCAGAGATTTATGACAAGTTCATACTTCTATAGAGACAGGAATAAAAAGGACCTCGCTTGGAAGAGTGTCGGTGAGGAGATTGGGCAACCTGGTAAGTTGTAAATACACATTTCACTTTTGAGACACTACACAAGTACGGCGACGCTGACCCCTACGCCGCTGTTCTGCTCTTCAGAGCAAATACAAAGCGGTAGCTCTCTCGATGAACGCACGATCAACATCAGCCATCTTGCAAACAGACAACCGCCTAGCACCCCTCCCACAAGAAGCGGATTTCGCTTCAAACGCTTGTTTTTTACGCGCGTCTATTTCGCTCTAGACGCGCGAATGCATTCAAAATGTTCAAGCGGCAAACTAGACGCGGTAGACGCGAATTTGACGCTCTATTCGCGTTTGGTGTGAACGCAGCATTAAACAGCAAACACAAAGTTCACACAGCTAATATAACCCTCAAAATGGATTTTTACAAAGTGTTCGTCATTCATGCTGCATGCATACATCGATTCCTGTGAGTATAGTATTTATTTGGATGTTTACATTTGATTCTGAATGAGTTTAAGGCTGTGCTCCGTGGCTAAAGCTAACATTACACACTGTTGGAGAGATTTATAAAGAATGAAGTTGTGTTTATGAATTATACAGACTGCAAGTGTTTAAAAATGAAAATAGCGACGGCTCTTGTCTCCATGAATACAGTAAGAAACGATGGTAACTTTAACCACATTTAACAGTACATTAGCAAAATGCTAACGAAACATTTAGAAAGACAATTTACAAATATCACTAAAAATATCATGTTATCATGGATCATGTCAGTTATTATTGCTCCATCTGCCATTTTTCGCTATTATCCTTGCTTGCTTACCTAGTCTGATGATTCTGCTGTGCACATCCAGACGTTAATACTGGCTGCCCTTGTCTAATGCCTTGAATATGGGCTGGCATATGCAAATATTGGGGGCGTACACCCCGACTGTTACGTAACAGTCGGTGTTATGTTGAGATTCGCCTGTTCTTCGGAGGTCTTTTAAACAAATGAGATTTATATAAGAAGGAGGAAACAGTGGTCTTTGAGACTCACTGTATGTCATTTCCATGTACTGAACTCTTGTTATTTAACCATGCCAAGGTAAATTCAATTTTTAATTCTAGGGCACCTTTAATGCTGTGGAAATACAAACCGGAATACAGAACAGAACGAGCGCAGTACTGAGAAGGGGTGGGGCTACATAAGGGCGGGGCTCATTCTCATAATGTTTCAAAGGGATAGTTCACAAGGATAGTTCATTTAGTCCCGCTCAAGTTGTTCCAAACCTGTTTTGCTGTACACAAAGGAGGATATTTGGAAGAATGTTTGTAACCAAGCAGATCTCGCCCCCCATTGACTCCCATATTATTTTTTTTCTGACTATGGTAGTCAATGGGGTTTTTCAAGATGAACTAGCATTACTAACCCATTTTAACTTCTGCGTGTTACGTATTTCTGAGTGAAATTGGATGTTCAGCGGAAACAAAATCTAGGGCGGGATTTGATTATATCCATCAGGCATCAATTGGATCATGAAAAGTGACAGTTACCATACTGTACCATAATGGAGCTAAATCTGAATCTTCTCCTCCTGAAACACCACTGGTATCCACTTATAAAGGGGCTTTGAGATAAACCAAAAAATCACAATTCACTTTCTAGTGCATCTTGATGTTAAAGTGGACCTATTATGCCCCTATTTACAAGATGTAATATAAGTCTCAGGTGTCCCCAGAATATGTCTGTGAAGTTTAAGCTCAAAATACCACACAGATCATTTATTATACTACGTTGTAAATGCAATTTTGAGTCAAAGGAAAAACTGTTTTCGTGCATGTATCTTTAAATGCAAATGAGCTGCTGCTCCCCACCCCGCTTTCCAGAAGAGGGCAGAGCCTGTACAGCTTCGTGCCTCGGATACTCTGCTAAAAACTAACAAAACATCTGTTTGGTTTTGATTATCATCTCTACCATGGTCACGCTCATGTGACAATGCAGTTCTGCATTTTAAAGCCATATCAGTTCAAACTTCTGATATTTGGTTATCTGAGCGCACACACCTGAAGCACATGCACAGAAAGCTGGCTGTCAGACGGCGCATCCTGTGAGTATTAAACTAAGTTCTCTTTCATGTCTTATTGCACTTAAACTGTCAAATACACACAACAAAGTTGTCAACACAAAGTTCACAAACAGTCGGTTATGTCTGTGGACATCAACAGCAGGGAAAGAAATCGCATGTATTAGATCTGTGTATACCTACTGCTATATATGCTGTTAATATGAATCAAACAACAAAAGGAAAACAGAAAATCACTCACTGCTCTTGACTGAATAACTTTAGTAGCTTTAAGAATATATTTCTTACTTGAATGCTGCTGTTAAATGCTCTGGCGAGGAGATAAACATGGCGGACTGTGTACAGCTCACTGAGGGGAGGAGCTAAGCTAATAGGGTAGAGTCCGTCAGCAGTTGTGGGCGGGGCCTAGGCATTTTGTGACATCATATTGCAAAGAAACTGCAAATGGCTTATTCTGAGAAACTACTTATGATTTATGGGGATTTAAAAAAAAAGGAGTGGGTGGATTTTTACCATTATAGGGTAGTTGTGTACACACACTGCTGACACACATTTATGTTCAAACACCATGTAAATGTGAATTTTGCATAATATGTACCCTTTAAAGGCAATAGGTCCAATCAAACTCCAATCAAACAAAAATTAATTTGTAGATTGTGGTACAAACTAGACAAATTAGGCAGAGGTCGGAATGGACAGGTTGTTAGACATTTCCTAGTCTTAAACCTGGAATAAAACGGCTAAAGGTGAAACTACATTAAATACATGTTACTTTAGTACTGGGTTGGCTCGCCACTTAATGTCCAAAGTAAAATTTGGATTCAGAAACAAAGACAAATAAGAATCTGGCCTAAAATGTCATACCAACATCGAGCGCAGCACTGAAAAGGGGCGTGGCTACATAAGGGCGGGGCTCATTTTCATAATGTTTTAAAGAGATAGTTCACCCAAAAGTTAAAATTCTGTCATCATTTACTTCCGCTATAAGAATCTGGCCTAAAATGTCATACCAAAAATCATACTGATCCCGTTATTTTTTAAACAGTAGTGTACATAATGAAAATATAGAATAAATGCAATGTATTCCAGAATGGAATAATGTAATATGAAATGTTTATAACAAGACCAGGAACATGTACTACGAAAGTAATAAAGTAAATTGGGTCAAATTTGATTTAATAGTCTCAGCAAAATGAAGACTTCTAGACTGATGGAGGGAGTTGAGTTGAAGCTCTATACTCTATCAAATATTTATTAGCCATAGCATGTGTGCAAGCAACACAGAGAAACAAGAGCTCTTAAGCACACACACATGCTCTCTCTTTCACGTAACTAAGGTAAAGTGCACACTCATCTAAACACAACACAAGCTTAGTTTTACATCACATGCGAGACACATGACAAGCTTTAAACTACACACACATACACAACAGGCGCCAGTAAATTGCATGTGAAGCACAATGTCAATATTTCACAGAAGTGGCATTAGAGGAGAGACCAATCCTGGCATTGTTATCCATGAATTCAGATCTGTTTACTGAAACTACTAAGACCCACACACTTAGTTTATTAGAACAAGAATTATATAAGTCAATAGGTACACAAGACAAAAACAGATGGGAAACACTGGTCAAAGCCGTACTGTCACGCCACTTTCATCCACATGAGATTATACAGTTGGCATAAAGACTTGAAAGAGTTCAGCTAGACTTACTGTCTAGTCTACATTTACAAACATGAGTCACACCGGATGGAATAAATCATATAAATGGAATAAATAAAACGCTTATATATATAAAACCAAAGAAGACCACATATATACATTACATTTATATATAAATATGTGAGTGTGTATGAGTGATGCTAGTTTGTGGTGCCCTGCTCTTTCTCTCCTCCCTGTATTTCCTCCTGTGTTTCCGTGTGCGGGCAGGCTATGGAAATGTTTGGAGTGTCAATAGTCAGCTGGACTGGTTTGAGTGGGGTGGGTAAGGGTGGAGTGCAGCCTGCTGTTCCATTATCACCACACATATGCAAACGGGAGCAGAGAGGGACAGGAAGGGAACACAGCTGAGTTTCTGTTTGACCAGCACATCACAAGCTCAGGTTGAACAGGTGGAACCTTTCTCTCTTTCCCTGCAGAGTATATCTATTAACATGCTCATTACTAGGGGTGTAAGAAAATATTTGTGAATATCGCAATATTATTTTTGGTGATAATAATTTGATAAATTGTAGCATTTCTTTGTTGTTTAGAATCCAGTATTCCCGTAATTCTATTATCTTTTATGAGTTTAATAATGTCTCATTTTCTGTCCAAACATACCAGGCCATCTTTAAAGAATGATCGGCTTTTATGTATACACCAGGTGACCTGTAAATGCGAAAAAAAAGTCTGTTTCCATATCAGTTTTGCAAAATATTCCTTTTTCAAATTGCCTGGAAAAACACCTCATGCAAGCGTAAAAATGTTTTGCGAAATTTGGGAGTTTTTGCGAAATTTTTGTGTTTCCATTGGGCGTATTTTCAATTTGTGCAATTTGAAGGGTAATGGAAACGCAGCTACTGTATCGATTCTCAAAAACGCTATCGATATTTATTTGTTTACATCCACGATTCGTGGCACTGGCTTTGTTTTCAGCTTAAACCCCGACCGCTAGATGGCAGTGTTGTTATCGCTGAACATGAACTGTGATGAGTTCGAATCCCATAACAAAGACATCTTTATAAGCGTTTTTTGCTAAACGTACTTCTGCCGTTTCAGGTAATTACATCACTTATGTTTTATCTTTACAATGATACCAACATAATGCAGTAAGAAAGCTCGTAATGAACATTGCGCAAGTTTTTCGGAATTGGCGAATCTGTGGGCGATCGTTCACATCTGGCATAAAGTCACAACTTAACAGGGTCACCAGCAAAGCCACTTGAAGGCAAGCTTGCAACCTTAGCCGAAAAAAGCATAACGCCTGCTAACACTGCAGTATGCAGGCCGTTTTTTTTTTTTTTATGGATGTCAATGGAGGAGAGGCTTCACTATGCTGAATAAACCGCTTTTGTGAGGAAACAGCTTATCATTTAGTGAATCGACAGCCCATTGGCTAATCTTCAACATGTTTGCTCGTAAACATTCATTTTGGATTGATCTATTTTTAGAGTTTACACCGAAATAAATGCTGGTTTATAAGAGAAGTCACAGACAATTGCGCGACAGGCACTTCGCATTCATTTTATATGGTATCCACTACGGCCCTATCCCAAATGGCACCCTAAACACTCGTGGTCTTCCTACGAGTCCGCACTTTCGTGGCGTAACTTTCGTGCTTTGACTGTTGGGAAGAAGTCTGCTGCGGAGCTCGCACCAGTGCGGCTCTGCAAAAGTGTGCATCAAGTTGACCGCAAAAACCCTTCTGAAGCCTAAAATTAACAAATGGGACAACCTACGGTCTCATGGACGGACACGCGGTAGCCATTGTAAGTCCACTAGACCAAAAAGTGCATATGAAGTGTGCTATTTGGGACAGGGCCAAACAGTGATTGACAGTCGCACAACTCAGAACGAAATTCAATGATGTCAAGGCTGTAATGTGATTGGTTATCAAGGCACACGTGATCCAAGTTAGCGTTCCACTTTTTCCAATGGTAGAGCCACAGACCCTCGTAATATAATATAATATAATATAATAAATGCTATTTTTATACAACTATTTATTTTGTCAATGAAAAATATATTCTAATGGTTTATTTGTCCTGCATATGGAAGCCAGGGGTATTAATAAAAACAAACTCCTTTTTTAATAGAAAAATAGAAAAACTAAAAGTGAAAACAATTAGTTCACATGATCAAAGATTCCTGAAATATTAGATGAAAATACCACAAAATATAGCAAAAACACTGAATGTAAATGAACACTATTATTCCTTACTAAAAGATGTTCTATTTTTGTCTGAAATATGTTTTTCATATATTTCATGTGTTCAAACAAGGACATGCTTTCTGCTCAAAATATCTTCTTAGAAGTTTGACAGCTGCCGAGGCAAAGCAGTGAGTCAAGTGACAAGACAAATAAAAAAATCTGTCAATGGAACTAACTAAAAAAAACACATATTCAAGACACATTGCTGAAAAACAAGTTCTAATATTGGCAGTTTTGCTTCTTAGGAAAATTATTTTGTTTTAAGAATGGTCATATATTAGTACAGAACACAAAAGTACTGATTAAGACAGAAAACTTATTTTTTTTCTTCAGTGTGTGATTTGAGAATCTTATTTCTGAAGTCATTTATATGCTCAAGACACTTTAAAATAAGTTTCCGATTGTTACCGTTAGTTAATTACATTAGCTAACAAGAACTAACAATGAATAATACTTCTAAAGCATTTATTAATCTCAGTTAATGTTAATTTTTCAACATTTACTAATGTAATATTAACATTTTAAATTGAGTGGAGCTGAGCTAACAATGATCAGTTGTATTTTTTATTAACTATCGTTGACAAAGATGAATAAATACTGCAAATGTATTGCTCAATGTTGATTAATGTTAGTTAATTAGTTATGTGGTCCATGCGTTACTAATATTTCTTTTGTATAAAAGAATTTGTTAAGATCTTTCCCTGCTCCCTCTCTGAATGTGTGTGTGTGTGTGTGTTTCTGGCTCTGGTGCGAGGGGCGATTAGGAGAATAGGAGATGGCTGCTCACAATGTTAATAAGTCATTGTTACGTCCCTGTCTTCACGGCCATGTCACGCTGAGGGACGGACGGCTGCCACCGGAGGGTTATGAGGGGGTGAATGTGTGTGTGCACGTCCCAGAGAAAGAATATATAGGATTGTGTGAATATATGTGAGGAGAGAAAGGGTGTTCATGGAGTGAACAAAGAGGCACAAAACACATTGGTTGAACATGTATGAGGTTGAACAAGCGAGGGTGTGTCAATGGTAAATGTGTGTGTGTACACTGCATATACGTGCTTGTTTGTTCCAATTAAGTTCTGTTGTGGCTCGTCATTATAGGCTTTTGCTGGCCATTCACAGCATGTGTGTAAGTGTGTGTTTATGTGTTAGGATGATATTAGAGGACAGTCACACAGGTTTTACCACTCGCAACTGTCTAACATCAAACACTCTCAAACCAACCACCATATGCACTGGACATCAACCATAACTTCCATTTATTACATTGATACTCACATTTTATTTACAGTCTGTGTATTTATATGTATACATGTATATGTATTTATATGTATATATAAAAAATTTGATTCTGATTGATCAATCCCAGCATTCCACAGTCAAATATATATATATATGGGTCAATGACAGTGTCTAAAGACCTTAATAATAATACAAAAGAAAGATATGACATCCAAAGTGTGTAAGGTAGTACAACTAGATCTCTTTTATTGACTCCAAAATGTTTTAATTATATTTTCTGATGGCACTTTATTTTAGAATCTTTTAACTAGTTGCTTATTAGCATGCATATTACTAGAATAATGGCTATTTATTAGTACTTATAAAGCACATATTAATACCTTATTCTGCATGACCTTATTCTACATTCTTAATCCTACCCAATACCTAAACTTAACAACTACCTTAACTATTAATAAGCAGTAAATTAGGAGTTTATTGAGGGAAACGTCATAGTTTATAGTTTATATGTGTTCCCTATACTAAAGTGTTCCCTATTTTGCTACATATAAAGGTATTTTAAAGATTTTGAAGTGTCAAAAGGTCATTCGGTTTAACCGTCCAAAGGCCAATACAGCCATTTCATTTGTGATTAAAACATCTTCAAATGTAATAAATGTATATATTTTTTATATATTTCTGGCATGGTTTTATAACATCATATATCAACATAGTGCAAAATGGTATTAAAATTGTGTATAAGTCGTTGCTTTGTAATGAGAAAGAATGTCTGGAAAAATAAATTTTTATTGATGTCATTTCAGAGTAACCAATATAAAGGGACCATTTTGGATCAAGTCAGGCGGTCAGTATCATGTGACAGGATGTGACATCATTCAGACACCTGCAAAGGACCACATGGTCATGAAGCAAAGTAACTCTCTCTTAACTATTTGAAAAATTCATTTTTTTACTTGCTCATGTCCCGAAACATCAGGTTATTCGGTACAACCGCTATTAAACAAGGAAAATGTTATAAAATGTTATAAAATGTTTGATTATCCTTTTGCTAGCTAGCTAGCAAGCTAGATATCAGCCTGTTAGCATTATTTGAAAATATCGTCATTCGGACCAAAAGTGTCATTCGGTAAAACCGAAATTTTGGTTAAACCGAATGATTTTTTTGGTGATAAAATTTTGTCTATCTTGTAAAAAAATTACAAAAGCTGTGTTAATTGATTATAAAAACCACATAATCTCATTGTTAACACTTAAAACTTCAGAATGAATTATATCTCCATTATGTTTTTTTTTACACTTTTAAAAACCTTATTTGTCAATGACCCATAAATATATATATATAGTTTAACAGAATGTATAAATGACTTTTAATATTATTAATATTTATTTTTTAAGTGTCAATACTAAGTTTTCACTATGAATTCAAATTGAATGCTTTCACTCAATTAGCCTATAGGTTTTACTGGAAGATATCTGAACTGTACATATAATAATGAAAACGCCAAGAATTACAATAAGTATTGAATAAAAAAACAATAATACCAGTAACAATATTTCTCTCAGGGCCATCTGTGCCATTTCTGTGGGGCCTAAAGGTCTAATTTTATCTTCTCACTTTTAAATAAATAGTTTTTTAAAATTATAATTATTTAATTACTTTTTATTATTATTATAATTACTATAATTTTTACTCCACAAATCTCCATCAAAACGTTAATGTGTCCACAAACCCCTCATTAACAGATAGACACAAAAATCTTTGATATTCAACTAAATACAGTGTCACAGATCACTATTTTCTAGAGACATTAAATTAGATCAATTAACCTCAAAATTGTTTTAACTAACAAATTTTGAT
>RJVU01048406.1:663695-707454 GCA_003731715.1 Anabarilius grahami | reverse complement strand
GTATTCATTAAAATTATATATATATATATATTTTTTTTTTATATATATATAAAAATATACAGATATAATTAAAATGATAATATAATAGATATAATATACAATAAACATTTGTTTGTTTGGTATGTAGTCTGTTATCTGCTTCTATTTTGCGATAATGTCCAGCTGACTGAATATCTAAAATATCTCAGTTATCATAAATCAAACATTCATAAAACAGTTATCACTTAAGTTGATGGAAATAGTTCTGTTTTTTCATAGAATTATACACTCTGGCACCCAATTGGCATAAAATACAACCTAATTAGCATTTCCTTTATATACGTCTCCATCTGCAGTTACTTTAACCTAAGCCTGATGATGATAAAGTGCAGTGTGTTTGGTGTCATGGCACACACATCTGTCACACTGTGACCCTTGTTTAACTGTTTGTCATTACAACAAGCAATTTGACCCTTGACCCTTCATGATCCGATTGGAGACTAGAGTAGACCATTTGTCTCTTCGACAATCCATGAGAACGGCTCATCATCCAGTCTTTACCCAGCAGTTTAAAGTCAAGAGGGTGATAAAAATATTTGAACAGTCACTGATTTATAATTAAGCAATAAAAGAGGTTGATTTATTGTGCTAATCGCCTTTACTATAGCCTGTTTTTAGTACAAATTTTAACCAATCAGCATCCAGGACAGGAAATATTCATTTTACAATATCTGTCACAGGCATGTCACAGTCCTAAACGTTGTCTGATTTGTCAGGCTTGCAATCCAAGAAAGAGACAAGCTGTCTGTGAAACATATTCTCTCACCCACTCGATGCTCTTTGTCTCCCTGAAAAGGTCTGTGTCTCAATCAATAGCGAGTCGCCCACTCTTCCATATCTTCTAATCTGAAGGCACAACTTCTCCCCTCAGTGCCATATAGAGTGCACACTCAGTAGGGTGAAATGAAATGGTCCCCTGAAGGCAAGAACAGCTGGTACTGCTGCTGAATCAGGTCCCTTGTTCCCCCCGCCTCCCACCCCTCATTCAACCTGCAGCTTCAGCCCAGGTTCACTACATTACACTGCTGAGAGAGAGATTTTTACAGCCTCACATGCTGACAAAGCAGTGTGAATCCTTCACTTTGTGTTTCTTAGGGGTTCCTATTTTTGGGTCTGCATCTATAGAGAGATGGTGTAGGCAATATATCAGACATTCCCAATGAATTTGCTGGTTATACAAAATAAATCACAATGATTTTATTTGGCCATACATTTTTTTAAAAGACAAATTTTGAGATTCAAAGCTGATCTAATTCTATTCTGTAAGTTCAGACTGTCCGTTCCAATGAATTGGTTCACAACTTATTTAATAATTTATTTTCATCATCACTCAAAAATAATCATGCAGGCCTCTATGTGGCATTTTTTAATTTTTCATAATGTTTAAAGGATTAGTTCACTTCAGAATTAAAATTTCCTGATAATTTACTCACCCCCATGTCATCCAAGATGTTTATGTCTTTCTTTCTTCAGTCGAAAAGAAATTAAGGTTTTTGAGGAAAACATTTCAGGATTTTTCTCCATATAGTGGACTTCACCGGGGTATAACAGGTTGAAGGACCAAATTGCAGTTTCAGTGCAGCTTCAAAGGGCTCTACATGATCCCAGCTGAGGAATAATGGTCTTATGTATCGAAATGATCGGACGTTTTCTAAAATAAAATTTTTTTTAACCACAAATGCTCATCTTGCACTGCTCTGCGATGCGCCACGCATTACGTAATCATGTTACAAAGGTCACGCGTGACGTAGGCGGAAGTACCGATCTAGAGTCTACAAAGCAAATGTGCAAAGACTAAGTCAAATGGCCTTAACAAAAAAAAGGTAAAACAACGATATCGGATGATTGTGACCTTTCCAACGTGATTATGTAATGCGTGGCGCATCGCAGAGCAGTGCAAGACGAGCATTAAAAAATTGGTTAAAAAGTATATAATTTTTTTTTTTTTTTTTTTAGAAAATGACCAATCATTTCAGTAGATTAGACCCTTATTACTTAGCTGGGATCGTGTAGAGCCCTTTGAAGCTGCACTGAAACTGCAATTTGAACCTTCAACCCGTTGAAATCTGTTGAAGTCCATATAAATGAAAATTATTAAATATTCTTCCTTGTGTTTATTAAGAGTTTGGAAAATACAAATAATTTTTTACTAGTTTCCCCCCAGTTTTTATTCTTTAAAGGGTTAGTTCACCCAAAAATGAAAATTCTGTCAATAATTACTTACCCTTATGTCGTTCCAAACCCATAAGACCTTCGTTCATCTTCAGAACACAAATTAAGATATTTTTGATGAAATCCGAGAGGTATATGACTCATCCATATACAGCAATTTAACCATCACTTTCAAGGTCCAGAAAGGTAGTAAAGACGTTGTTTAAACAGTCGACGTGACTGTAGTTGTTCAACCTTAATTTTACGACATGAGGGTGAGTAAATAATGACCGAATTACATTTTTTGGTGAACGAACCCTTTAAATTAAAATTTAAATCAATGGCTGTTTAGTTGAAATTATGGCTTTTATGATTAAAAGAAATTCTACACCATTTCAGAGCAAATACAACTATCAAGGCATCAAATATCATTAAAATGCATACAAAATATTGAGATATAATATTTAGCTACATCACCAACCCTAATACAGAAGGTCTTTATATTCAGCTTTGAAAATAAATCTCCTGAAAAGTGTATGTATATATATTTATGGACTGATAGAATTCGTATCTAGTTGATTTCAGCACAGTGACATAAACAGCCATCAAAGCAGAATTCCACTGAAAAGGTTATTGACTAAGAGCGCTGGTGGCAAGCATGGCTGTGGACCAATCAGCAGAGGCATGACTAAGCTGGGCAGGGCTTGTTTGGACCAATCATTGAGTGTGGCCCCCTTCTCCTCCCTATCCTCCACAGTCTCTGGGAGACTGCATTTCCTCTTTATCACTGTGCCCTACAGACAATCCCTCTCATCTCCCCCATTCTCTCCGTCTCTCTCTCACCCTGCCTACCTCTCTCCATTCCCGAATGAATCAACCAAAGGGGAAAAAAGAAAGAGAGAGGGATGATGATGGGAATGGGTGAAAGCAAGGAGAATAAAGGAATGAAGCAAGAGCAAGAGGAAATGGGGCATTTCATCAGTGTGTGTGTGTGTGTGTGTGTTTGCATAAGTATGTATTTGTATTCTTGTGCTGTGGCTTTGTGTGCTTTATATGTAGGAGTGCTAAACACAGGGAGTGACGTGGATATTTCAGACAGCATGCAGCATAAGAAAAAGCCAGCAAAAGAAAGAAAATGAGAGAGAGGTGGAAATATATAAATATGAAAGAGGGACTGAAGAGGAGCTATATATGGCAGTCTGTCTGGGCTTTACAGTGTCTAATGAAAGACTCGTCATACTGATGTCCCATTCATTTCATAAAGCCATGTTTAAAGTGCACTTTTGCAGTAGCTTCAGTATATTGTATGTGGTTATTTTGCCAAGAATACAGTACATGACTACAAGATCTGACAGAAAAAGCCTCAGATTATAGCCAAATCGTAAATACAGTCAGGGTTTAGAATGAACTCTAGTGTGAATCAGCACGATCAGTGTAGTCCGATTGTTTGGTTTTATTGTCTTTTTGTTCACATGTCTGTGTTTCTTGTGTTTCCTTTCCATTTAACCAATTTCTTTGGTTACTGATTAGTTTCACCTGTGTCTCGTTTAGTTCCCTTTCTCCCTATTTAGCTCAGTCGGTTGTTGGTCCTCACCTTTGTTTTATGTGTGGCAAGTGTACGATTATTCCTGAGATTCTCCTTGGTGTTCTTTGTGTTCATTAAAGACTTTGTATTACTTATTCTGCATCAAGCGTGTTGGATTACCACCATAAGCGTGATAATGGATCCCAGACTAATGATTCTAATGAGTCGGTTCATTTTGCGAATCAAAGACATACAGAGCAACTAGTGTGCGTCCCAATGTGCATGCATACTATCCATCCTAAATAGTATGTGAGATTAGAATAAGTGTGTCCCAAAGCATTGTATGTTGAAAAGAGTATGCCAAAAGTGCCTGGATGGTCTACTATTTCCGGTATTTTCCAAGTGTGGGTCCGTTCACACTTTAACGGCTAATTTTGCCCACAACCCATTGCACTTTGGAGGAGGATTTGGTTCAGAACTACAAACACCAAAAAAAGTGTTAAAAAACTACAAACATGGCAGGTGTGCACAACCGACTATGCGACAAAAGCGTTCGTTAAAGACAATTTTATGATGTGATAGTATGTCTCAAAGCTTGTCTAATCTTTTGCTACACACTCAGAAGTATGTACTTTTTCTTCATAAAAAGAGTACATGTAACGGTCATAGGCCGGTAAGAGCTGAGCGGTTCAGCCTCCTTGTTAGAGCACCTGGGACCACTGGCATGGGAGTCCCATTTGAGTCCCACTTAAAGCAGGCGGTTCGAACAGGAGGGGATACATTGGTACAGTGACCCAAATGGGAGTGAGGCTTGGGCGGTGAGTGTAATGTAAGTAGGCTAGTAAGAGCTGTGTGTGTATACCTCATTCCTCTGATCTCAAGAGGCGCTCTAGTGACTGACAGTAGAGACTGCAGTCTTTAGCCTCTTTGTTAGAGCACCCAACTCCCATGCTGGCGGACACGGGTTCGAGTCCCGCTTAGAGCAGGCGGTTCAAACAGGTGGGGTTACATAGGGTGCAGTATAAGTACACAAAATGGAATGAAGCATGTGATTCCTGAATGAATGTCTGGAATGAGTCTGTTATTATTAATGAATCAAAAACATACAACACAACCAGTGTAGTCTGATTCCCAAACGAATGACTCATATGAGTCGGTTCTTTTGTTGAATCAGAAACACAGAGCAACCAGTGTAGTCTGATTTCTGAAGAAATTAACCTAATGAGTTGGTTTCTTTTTACAGAATTTTAGGCATACAGTGCAACCAGTGTAGTCTGATTCCCACAGAATGACTCCAATGAGTCAGTTCTTTTTAGTGAATCAAAAACAAACTGTCTGATTCCCAATGAATGACTCCAGTGACTCGGTTCTTTTTAGTGAATCAAACATTCCTAATAAAATGTTCATAAACACATTAGAAAGCAAGAAACTGTTCATTTAAATGTGCACAGGCTTTCAGTCTAATAGCGTGCGCTTGGTTTTACATTGGAAGACCTTGTGTCACCGATACCTTTGGTTGGCTGCAGAAGCAACACCAACGGCTCACTGAGCTTTAATCAGTTCCAGCACGGCACAATGTTGCCCTCCAGGAGAGATATTATTATGGCTTTGTACTCATATGATCTTCTGCATGGTGACTTTCAGACATTAGATGCTGCTGCTTTGTTTTCAGTGCTTTTAAAAAGTCCTTGAGTTTCCGCATTCTCGATTAGAGTCAAATTTCTGTCCCGACTCTGTTCGAATGTCAATATTAGACTGCCGGTAATGTCAATAGATAACAGTGTAATTAGAAGCTGTGCAGTACTGATGAGGGCCTTGTTCTCTAGACATACATTGAGTCTCTTTTAGGGACATTTGGAATGCAAACCACCAACCAGGAACTGCATGGAAATTTGCCTGAATAGGGACGAGAGAGCTGCAAATGAACTCCAGAACAGGGTCATTCCTTTTCATGCTTTAATCCTCTCCAAACACAGTGTTTTATCTTCAGATGTGAATAGTTTATTTAAAGTATAAAAAAAATGTTACTGACATTCTCTTGAGTTGCTGTAGTGTTTAATGAGTTGTGGTAACAGCATGGCCTCCATCTCCCACAGGGTTAAATGTACCTACGGACGGACAGCTTTTCTCTGTGTCAGCTGTGCTGCTGTCAGGCCTCTTTGAGGTAAATGTCACCTGAGGCACATGCAAAGAGACACTCCATGACACAAGCAGCACCTGACAGTCACCAAAGCACCTGCCTGCCAGAGCTACTCCGCTTATCTGTGTGTTGTCACACTTGCCAGGCACGCTTTTTCTTCCTTGGCTGTTCTTTAATAATTAAAGCATAGTTTTAAACACAAAAAAACTCAAACACCATCTGAAGTTTTTGTATAAACAACTAATGTATGACTATGAATATAACAAACATATTTACCCTAAAGGTTAAAGTAGACTATTCTTGTTTTTTAAAGTAGACTATTCTCAAAATAACTTCCCCTTCCTCTAGACAAATCAAGTCCCGCCCTACATTTTATTCTTGTTTGAGAAGCCGAATTTAAGTAAGCAATTGCTGCATCAAACATGACTAAGCGTAATTACAAAAATAATTGGTGTGTACGAAATCGAATAGTTCTCTACTATAACAGTACACCAAGAGAGTAGTAGGGCTGGGACAATACATCGATTCACGATTCGCGATACAACGAATCTGGATCGATCCTGATATTTTCTCTCTCGAAACGATTCTGAGCTTAGTTTTAACAGCAGATGGTGCTCTAGGCTAGTTTTTAACCGCACACTCAAATGCTCATGAAGAAGACTGCTGGAGAGCGCTCATGCGTTCGGCTGAGTCATGTAAGTGGTTAAATATACTTAAAATATACTTATATATGCGAGATTAATGTAAACACATCTCACTGCAAACACCCTTGTAATTCGCTTCAACCTTTTCAAACTTTATGAATGATTATTTTAGGTTCAAATGGCGTGTGTAAAGGAACTGGAAGCAAGCAGAGTAACGTTACGTGTGTTTCTAAAGCATATAACGCCATCTGCTGTTAAAAAATAAGCTCAGAATCGTTTTGAGAGAGAAACATTCAGAAAATATCAGAATCGTTCCAGAATCATTGTATCGCAAATCGATAATCGATGTATTGTCCCACAGTTATTTTAAGGGTAGGTTTATTACTGAAAATTATTTCATACTTTTTTCGACTCTTTAAACAGCATTATGATAAAAATGGAACACTATGGCAACAGCTTTCTTACCTGTATGCGGCAGCGGGAACAATGCAAATCAACACTATTATGACTAAAAGTTTGCGAAGAAGTATTTCCTACTAAAGCATGGTTGTATTTGACTCTGGTAAGCGTATCCAATAGCAGACTGGTGGGAGTGGCCTTGGACGGCAACATGCCCAGTGCATTATGGGTGTTGAAGTTGCCTACCTATTTGGCAAAAGGAAATACAACAGCCTTTTTTCTATGTTTTCTCTAGTCAGGAAGCACCGATTTAAAAAAAGAAAATGCCTTTCTACTGCATAGGCACACTGTAAAACTCAAAACATTTGAGGAAACTTATTCCCTCAAAACATTTAAGTAAACTAAATCATTTTGTAAGTTAGTAGAACTTCAAAAAAAAATTGTTACAAGTGGGGCGGGGCCGAGAGCCCTGGAAGAGGAGCAAGGCCAGTGTGGTGCACAGGTGTCTCTAATTAACAATCACATAGTGTATGTGGTCTTAAAAATTTTACAGCCCATCCTCAACCTAACTACAGGCTCTACTCTTCACCACAATGGTGACCCTACAAAACTAACAGAACAGAACAGAAATCCCAACTTAACACAACATTGAACACTAACTTATGTCTCCCTATGTTAATCTTGTGCAAAAACACACAAAACAACACTTAATTTTAACATTTATTTATACAGTCTGACTCAAAGCATGCTGGGAATTAGAAATCTGCTGCAACTCAACTCAATCACATTAAGTTCAGCTTACTACAATTAAATTTTGCGTTCCCACAACATTTTTCTATTAAGTACAATGAACTTTCATTGTTATTTGAGTGAAAATTTCATTTCATTAATTTCACTGTTCGGTTTTACAGTGCAGCCAAGCTTTATTAAAAGCCCATTTTGCCAGAAGTAAAATACCTTTTTAATTCACCTAAGCTACAAAGATGATTTCACCTAACATTCTCTGAGATAATAAACCATTTGACCTCAAGGGATTGGATAATGAAAACACGGCTGCTGTGTAATGATCTGTTTACAGGACACTCTAATACAACCTGTTCTAGTCCAGGGGAGGCTCTGCCTTTCTCCCCCTGCTCCCGTCTGCCTTGCTTTCAGTGATCCAACAATACTCCTCTGACCTCTATGGCACTGTAAGATGGCAGAAAAGCAGGCCACCCATGGGCATTGTGCCCAAGATCTGAGGCACTCGACCATGCCAGTGTGTTCTGTGTACAGAGCTACAGTATAGTAGCTGCCTGTGTTATCACATTTGCATGTATTGTTCAGTGTGCATTACAAGGATATGCAGACTACAACACTATACACTCTGTGTCTTTCCCACAATATCCACAACATGCTCTATGCTTTGTGTCACTTGATGTGTGGTACTGTCCGTGCCATAAAACCTGTAGACACTTATGTACGTGTAAATGCGTGTATATTAGCTGTGTGGGCATGTCTTGCTTTGATAATTGATTCTGTGATGCTGCAGTCCATAGTTAATGTCTGTAATGTGTGTGATGCATTATAGTGTATGCTCAGTTTGGGTGTGGATAAGCACTTTGTGTGTCTTCTTTGCTTTGTGTCACGTGAGTTCTGAGGCAAACCTTGGACTCTTTGAATAGAAAACAACTACGAAATTCTCATGCCTGCAAAAAATGTGTCTGGTTATGTATTAACTAGAACACTTTTACTCTGTCATATGAGGGCTACGGTCTTCAGTTCATTAACCAAGACCGCCAGGCCTACTTTTTATTGTCTCTTTATTGATTTCTGTGGCAGATACTGTGTGCATTTCTGGCTTGCATTTAAACTGTGTCAAAGTTTAAACTAAGAAAGACACTGACCTACATTAGTTCTTCACTCTCACTCACACATGCAATGATGACCAATGCACACACCTGTACTACAGATGCCCAAGTTCCCACCAAAACGGAGACGTTTCAGATATGAGCCGACCCTGCTCTTGCGAAGAGTATGACAGCTTGCTTTGTATTGGATAAAGCCTATTTTAAAGAGTAAATCAATAGTAAATAGTCTGAAATTACATATTTATTTGACAAAAGCTAATTTATTTCCCAAAACTATCAATGAACAATATAAATATCTATTCAGAAACATTCATGGCACCCTTTAGAGCTTGGCTATAGTTCACAGTGTTTAAAATCACAATGTAACAGAAGCAGCGACAGATATTTTCCTCTGATTGTGATGCACATTCAAGTGAAATGGATTATTGAAAACAAAAATATATAGGACAGGTCTTGGTTTTATTAGTTTTATTTAGTTGATTGGATGGAGGAAGATTGGTTTACTTGGACTACGATACGATTGGAGAAGTCTGGCATATGTCACCAGAGAGACGTCTGACACTTTAACCAAAAATTTACAAGATCAGAAGTGACACAAATTTAAAAAATGAGATCAATAACATGGATTTAGAAAATAGATTTTCAAATTTAATATGGCTTCATTGACACCACACAGTGTAAGTGCAATGTTTGTTGCAACAAAAACACCAGAAGCTGAACAAAATGTCAGCAGATTGGACATATTTCACAATTAACAATGTGTATGACATAAATTCATTACCAATATTCATGCCTGCATAGAGCTGCTTTTGAGTGCAGTGAGTGCTTGCAGAGACAGATACGAGGAGTGAATGTATCGAGCACACTTTCCTAGAGTGTCCTGTCTCTCAAGTAATGCTGGGAAATTCAATTAATTGGACTGAATTGCTTCATTGGATGTTACAATAATAAAAAAAATGATGTACAGACTTCCCAACACTACTTGAGAGTGAGGACACATAGGAAAAAGCACTCTGCCGCACACAATTGATTGATGTCTACTTGCTCGTCCTCTATATGACAGGGGGTGCAATCAAAACAAAGCTGTACGTGAAATGTAATGCAAATAATAAAAGAACAGTTACTGTAACAGAATTAAAGAGTAATCCTCTACATAGAGCCGCACAATTTGTGATTGTTGCTATGTGTGTTGCACAATTTGGCCAAAAAGTTTATTATAAATGATCAATATGACTACAAAATAATAATTGTTATTATAATGTGATGTTACATTGTAAAATAAAAGTAATTAAAAATATATATAATTATAATCGAGCCATCAAGCTTTTATTTTGGTGGAAAACCGCAGGAAGCACTTAAAGAGATAGTTCAACCAAAAATGAAAATTCTGTCATCATTTACTCATCCTCAAGTTGTTCCACACATGTATGAATTTATTTCTTCTGCTGAACACAAAAGAAGATATTTTGAAGAATATGGGTAACCAAACAGCTGATGGGAACCACTGACTTCCACAGTATGGAAAAAAATACTATGGAAGTCAATGGGTCCCATCAACCTTTAAAGCTTCTGATAACCCAAGGGCAGTAAAAATAACAAACTCTTACCCAATACTTTGTAATACATATAAATCATTTAAAAAAGCAACATGCTTGAAAATGATGGCTTTACTATAAATACAGGTATGGCTTCTCAAACTCAACCTCTAAAAATGGTATTGGTGCATAGTGTTTAACACATAAAGGGCCGGAATAATGACTCATGGTCACTAACCGGAGTGCAAACAATGCAAAAAGTCCATGGCCCCACTTTTACCACCATCTCCGTCTGACTCATTCTAATCTGTGGGAAAGGAATGTATCCTATTACTTATTAATGGAACACCTAAAATTGCGGGTGACATTTGTGTGTCGCATGAATGCAGGGTATTGTGGTAAAGGCAGGAGAGTGGCATTGTGAAACTGTCAGGCTTCTTTTGTAAAAGCCTTTTGTAGCCCAAAAAGCAAAACTTATGAATACTGAGTCTTTTTGAGAGAAGTAGTAAAAACAGTAACCTTGTAACCAGTGTTGGGGGTAACGCATTACAAGTAATGTGGGTTACGTAATCCGATTACTTTTTCAAGTAACTAGTAAAGTAATGCATTACATTTAAATTTACAACAAAATATCTGAGTTACTTTTTCAAATAAGTACCGATAGTTTTACATTTATTGACTGACAGCTCTCCTGTCCCCATGTTGAGAGAAATTGTGAGAAAATGTAGAGGCATTGTGTGAGCTGTGTGAACATGATGGTTATTGTAGTTCTAGACTAAATGTTAGCATGTGCTTACTCATCTCACTTTCATCTCATTCGGTATTCCTCAAAATGAATAAAAACAGTAAAATACAAACTCAGAATATTACGTAAAACTGCAATAATTAAAAATATGTTAAATAATACATATACTTTATGTACTTAATCTCACTTTATTAACCAATGCTTTTGCTGCTGACCTTCAATAATCCAATTCAACCATACTAATAAACAAAAATAATTTTATATAAACATCACATTTTGTTAATTTTTTTTATTGCCGAAATTGCTTTCTTCTCCTGCGTTACGCCCACTGAGTGGCACAAAGACTGAGCGGCAGCATTGGTTTTCAGCGTGAATGCCGCGAAAAACACACAAAACACTTCCAAAACGGAAAAGAGCTTTGTGATTGACTGTACAAATAGCTTTGACACAAAACCTGAGGTATATATTTAAAAACTTCTGAAAGCTACAGAAAAAAGAAGCAAATGGATCACTGCAATTCACAGAAACAACTGGACTCCAGGCAGAGAAACATGGATTTGCAGTTATCATTTTGTGTCGAATTGTTGGATTTTGAGGTAAAATCATACCGTATATATATTGTATTGTTATATATTGTGTTGACGACTCATCAATTAAATATTTACCATCTTATATTCTGCATAATTGGGTGTTTTTAAATAAACACTGACAAAAACTATACAAGATTTAGGGCTGGACGATATGACGATATATACAACATTGATATAAGTGATTACTCGAATTTAAACCTACCTATATTGTAGTTATATAAAATATTCACAGGCAGATTTGCTTTATGTATTTCCCCGGCGTCGAATTCAGGCACGTGTAAATGTCAGGAAACACGACTCCTGGCTGCATGTCAATATCCATGGATTAGGTTTATTTGACAGTTGAAGTTTATTTGAAGTTGTAAGAAACACTTTCGAGCCCAACCTTTAGTGTAATCGTTTGTTTTACTCGCGTTTTCACCGTTTCCCCTGTTAAATCCAGTCATGCAACAGGTTCTTTTACCACTCAGTCCAGCTGAGGGAGCGCGTTCCGGCGGGAAAGTGACGTCGATGCATATCCTCTGTACTTCTGCACTCCAGAACAGCAGCACAGCGAAAGGTTTGTTTGAGCTGCGCCCTCTACTGTACAGGCGTAAATTTGCATTTCCTACAGTCTGAGGCTTATTCATTTCACTTTTGGTGTGAAAGGGCCTTTACATTTGCCAAAACTTTTTTGATATTAAAAAACAAGCAAGAAAGCCCAGCCAAAGTGATAAAAAGTAATGCAGAAGTAATGTAACTTTCCATAAAAGATAACTAAGTAGTGCAATTAGTTAGTTTTTTAGTTTGTTTTTTAGTTCAATTAGTTTTTTTTGAAAGTAACAATGTTGTAACGCATTACTTTTAATAGTACCTTTCCCCAACACTGCTTGTTGTGACACTAAAATACCAGTATAACACATTTGGCTGCACTTTATTTTACAGTACGTGCAGGGTTCAGGGTTAGTACCTAGTTATTACCCAGTTATTGCAATTACTATAATAAGTACACAGTATGTACATGGGGAACAGGACTGTTAAATAAAGTGCTACCACACATTTTAGTCACAGTTAGATAAGTACATTTGTGATGTAATGTCATGTGCAAATGCATTTAGGCTATGCATTTGGCAGATGTTCCAAAGAGACTTAAAATGGTGTATTTTTTATGTGTGTTCTCTAAGAATTGACCCCATGACCTTGTGCCATGCTCTACAAATTGAGTAACATGAAAATTAGAAAGACATATAACTACAGCAATTCATCTGTCATTTGTGACAAATGAGTCACTCTACCCTGTACCCCGCTGACCCCGGTGCTTATAACCCACCACTGACCCTCCAAGACCCTGAGGCTTTTCCAGAACATACAAACATGTAGCCACAAAATATATTCATACACATCCTTTAGTCTTTCCCCCTGTCCCCTGTATCCATCTGAACTCTCGTGCAAGGTCCAGATAAGGCTCATTTTCTCATATCCACCCTCCCCTTCTCTAGCCAGGCGAGTGACTCCTGTCGAGCCATCTCTGTCTTGGGCGTGCGATAAAGGGGTCATTGTTGCTATTTTGCTGTGTTCTCAGCCGTTCTCTTGCCCTGACATATCTCCCTGATTCATTTTCTCTACATCTGCTAGTAAAACACTATTTGATAAGTCTTCCTTTACACCTTTACAAGCAATTCACCTGCTAAGATGGTATAGACATCACATGGCCAATAACTGAAATGTAGTCATCAAGTCAGGAAATCAGAAGTCCAAAACAACCACAACCCAAGTAGCCTGTATATAAATTTTAGGTGTGCATATGTACAACTGTTGTTAAGGGATGGGTTAGGGCCGTAAAAATGCAGTTCTGCACTTTTACATCCACGGTTGAGTACATAAACGTGTCCTGTCATTGAAGAGGCATGGTAAACTAGTAATCTTAACTAGTTACTAGTAATCTGTAACTAGTAGTCAATCTATATGGGTTTTAATGCCCAATAATGATATTGACATCTAGAAGGCATGGTGGTCACTATCCAAAATACAGTAAAAACATTAAAAAAAAATTCTGTTTTAATATAGTTTAAAACGTAATCTATTCATGTGGTGGCAAAGCCTAATCAGCATCATTACTCCAGTCTTCACTGTCACATGATCCTTCAGAAATCATTCAAAACTGCTGATTTTGTGCTCAAGAAACATTTTTTAGGAATATTTGATATTTGTAACAATTACAGAAACTTTAATCTCTCTTTTGATCTATTTAATGCATCTTTGCTGAAGAAAAGTATTTATTTCTTTCAAATAATTACATAAAATACAATTTAATGATGACAAATAAGATTTGCCTCAATTTGTGAATCCAAACGCAAAAAATCCAGAAGCTATCAGCTGACATTGCATTTTAAAAGTAACACTATAGCCTCTTTCACACAGAGATTCCGGAAAATACACTGATAATGTGTCCCGGGATCGTTTGATTTTGGTTTATTCCCACTGCCAGTGATTTTCTGGAATCTGTGTGTGCGTTCACACACATCCCATAAAGATCCTGTAAAGACACATGACATCGGGATGTGACGTGTAATGTCTCCACAGCGTCTTAAGTTTGCTTATGGCCAGCGATTTCTCTCTCGAGAAACCACACTTGTGCATTTTTTTTCTGATTTGATCATAAACTAGCGCATCGCATACCATTCCACTAAACTGGTGAACGATCTCAGCTTCAGCGTCATCACTACGAAACACCCCTTATGGGATTGGTTTTGCAGGGTGCGTTCGGGGGCTGATCCCGGCAATATTACTAGGTCCCCATCCTGGATCAATCCCGGGATGTGTTTGCAATCACACAGAAGGCACTCTAGCAATTTTATGGCAATTGTCTGGGATCAACGCTTTGTGTGAAAGGGGCTTAGGTTGGAATGACCAGCTACTGGCTGATGCTGATAATCTCAAAATTGTCAAATATAATCTGATTAATGTGTCTGAGTGATATATCAGTCTATCACAGCCTTTAATATCAGTATGTCTTTATTTTATTAACATAATATAAAAGTTGAGTGTAAGGATATAAATTGGCTTTATTAAGAGTGGAAAAATGTGAGCCACGACTATTTGATTGCACTAGAATGGTGCGTATTAGCCATTAGCCATTCCTGTGTTCCAGGAAAGACCTGCCTGAGGAGTGTGTCAGGGGAAGGTGATCAGGGGTTTAGCATTACTCTCAGCTGAGTCACCCTTACAATTGATCCCTATTTCTCTTTTGTTTTCCCAGAGTGTGGGCCATTCTTTGCCAAAGGTAACTGAAGTCCAGCGTGAGCTCAGTTAACAACATGAACTGACCAATGACTCCAGCCTATCAACTCACACAAAGAGTGACATCACTTTAAAGGAGGTCACAGTAATCAGATTATCCTAGTTATTCAGAGGCACTGGCAACCAGCGAACCAAGTATGTTCAAATTAGCCTTCCAGGCAACGTGAGAGAGAGGCAGCTATTATTTTGGTATGCTAATATAAAATCTTTGTCCCTGACTTCTCGTATCATTGTTCTAATATAATATATTTACAAAGCCAATTGATATATACACCAATTATGAGGGTTAGTACATTTTGTGACAAACATCAATGCTAGTAAAGGAATGGAATTACTGGTGCACTAAAGGGGACACTATACCATGCATGCACACAATCCCGCTGTACTGTGTTGTTGAGCGGGGACTGTGCTATGGGGGAGGGGGATGTCTAGGGTGCAATAGAGGGAAGCTGGGAAGAGGCTGGAGGGCTTGGAATCCGCCTCTGTTGCCACAGCAGCTGTGCCAATCTCCAAGTACGCCTACAGTTTGAAGAGGATACCTGAGCTCAGAGCCCCTGGATAATGAGAAGCAGTGAAACTTTAAACTCTGACAGCTAATGCTTTTACCCCTCCTGTGTCTACAGGGGCAAGGTAAACAAGCATCCCATTGCTGAGAGAGGGAGCAGCACTGGGATGACTGATTTCGTGGATTTGACAAGGACAGGGATTAGCAGACTTTGCTAAATCTTCTCTAGAGTGTCTGTCAAGCTACTGCAAAAACCCTTAGTATCGGGTGTGCAGTGTTCATTTTCCAAAATGCATCCATATACTCATCCATTCAGCTACTCTCTTCTTTCTGCCCACAACAACTCTAACTGCGCTTAGCAGCAAATAGCACAAAGGACCAAAAATAGCCCAGCGTTTTCCAGAGCAGAGCAGCTTGCCTTAAGAAGAGAAAGCAATGCAACGTCAAGAGGCTATACGCAAAAAAACAAAACAATGTTTCCAAGTCCATACACAACATCTATTCCTTTTGTCTGTTCACTACAGTCACTCCACCAGTGCCAAACCCATGATTTTTGGGCTATTCCAATTAAGGATAAATTTGAGGATCATTTGAGGATCAGTTTTGGGGATTGTATCTGACATATCAGAAGTCACCCAAAGGCATTTACTCCTAATCAATATGTTATTGCGTATGAATATGTGTTTTGGTGTTGATTGCAAAGTTTGTACCTTTAGGGGTACAACAGCTTGTCACAAGGATAGTACCCTGAAAGGGACATCTTTATACCTTAGTTACCCCTAAATTGTTCATAGTAGTAACATTAGGGTTGGGCCGACACGATGCCGATGGCTGACAGACATCACGATGCTGAGCAATGGCGGATATTCAAATGGTGGACCGCGGTCCGCATCCGGACCCTGGGATGTTTCTATCCGGCCTGCGAGACAGAACGGTAGCACCATTTTATTGTTTTTAGTTGAAGTGAGCAGCATTTCAAAACACCACACCGCAAGCACTCGTTTGTGGTAATGATATTTCAGCGCAATATCCTCTAGTAGTTTTATCTAAAGCCAAACAAGCTTCACTCAAGCCCTTTCAACTCCGTGCGCGTTCTCTCTTTCTTCAGACTCATGCCACATTAACGGTGCGTGTCTACTGGCACGGAGCAGAGAGAGCGTTTTTAATTCATTCCACTGGAAGTTGAGTGAACATGAAGCCCCACCCCCCTCCCCCCCGCCACAATGTCATCATCCATCATGATGTTTCACTGTAAACATCGTCTGATGCCAATTTGGTAGACATCGCCCTACCCTAAGTAACATATGGGTAACATAAGTTGTCCCTTTAAGGGTGCTGACCCAGTGACAAGGTACAATTTATCACATTTATTTTGACAGAGAATGATAAAGAAACGTGACTCACTGTTACTGGATTTGAGGTCTCGATGGATGATTGGCACAAAAGTCTGGTTGTGCAAGTAGTCCATTCCAGTCGCAACCTGCACTGCCCAGTTCACCAGTACCCGAGGAGGCACTTTTTTCCCAGCAAGTGCCCGGTTAAGTGCTCCACCACGGGCATATTCCATAACCAGGCAAAGATTTGGCTCCCGCAGGCAAACACCTCGGAGAGCGATGATGTTGCGGTGTCGGAGCATCCAGAAGAGTCTGGCCTCCTGCCTCACGTTCTCTGCTGTGGCACTGATGTCCTCATCTGGGTCCTGACGAGCCGCTTTAACAGCCACTTCCTCATCTCGCCACACACCCCTATACACCTTTCCAAAGCCGCCAGCACCGATAACTTCCTCCAAACACAGCTCTGAGAAATCAATCTCTAGTGGCGACTCCCCACCGACCAGACCTTCCGGAGGCAATGCTGGATAGCTGGCATCCCGTCGGGTCACATAATTACTAGGGAATATGCCCACCTTGTCTTGGATCTTTCCAGTCCACCAGCCCTCATCTCCAGACACTTTGGAGTCCTTGGAGAGCACCTCCAATAGGTCGCCACGTCGCAAGGTCAGCTCCTCGTCCGCTGTAGCCTCATAATCAAAGACAGCTGTCCAGTAAGTGTTAATGCCTTCATGATGATGGGGGAGATGGGAATCTGGGGATCCCACTGAGGATGGAAGAGTAGAGGAGTTCCGGCTGCTGCTGTTGTGTGCCAAGCAGGGTACTGAATTTGCATTTGCTGGGAGTACAGAGGGAACTGGGGGTCCACAGGAACCTCCAATGTTGGTGCAAGGTAGTGGGGCAGCACTGCCACCACCTCCAGCTCCTACTACACTCAGTCTTGTATATGGGTCCATCACTGAGTGCACAGGTCAGCGATGAGGTCTCAAAAGCTGGAGGAGGCCCTCTGTCAACTTGCGCACAATATCCATGCAGAGCCCATCTACTGAGTGCAGGCCTTCTTAATGAGGGAAGAAATCAACGAGTAAAGCTTCTGCTGGGCTGCCCCTTCAATGTCCTCACCGGTTACTTGGATTGTCCAAAGCACACTTTGCATGTGTCTTAACATTTATAGAGCCATTGTAGTCAGTCAATGCATGCTTACAGCTCTAATATGACTAGGACGAAGAGTCGTTTTTCTCAAGTCCTTGAGATTAGGTGAGAATACCCAGTCCATCAAGACGTGAGAATGTTTTCTTTCTGGTTCCTTGACAGACAGCATTGGGCTTTTCCATTAGAAGAATCTTTGAAGGCCTTGGAGACTCTCCTTGTAACAGCAGAATCCTTAACTAAAAGAATATTAGCAACTAGAGGATAAAACAAGAACTAGATGGGTCTTCTGATAATTTGCCCTACATCACATATCATGATCTAGTAGGGGTTAAATTCCATCTGAATAGCTTGCACTGGAATGTTGTCCTAACCTCTAATCTATGCAAATCCGATCCATGTAAAACTCTCATATTTGTACATCGAAGTTGCTCTTTGCAATGGATGTTAATGAATATTCATAGCCTTAAACACATGCATGCGCAGGCTTAAGGCATCTTCGGACATTCAGCTCTGATAGGCTCACAGGGATGCGCCAGCTCGCGATCTCAAAACATCCACAATTATTTGCACATTCGTAATATTCACTTCACGTTTCTCTTGTCTCGTGCAAATCCGGAACATCGCGAACGCTATAAGAGAGTTCAAGTCTCTAAATAGCCTTTAAGGAAAGCGCGCGTCCATTTTAAGATGAGAATCACAACAGAGAGATGGCAGAGCCCTGCTTGGCATTAATTTAGTCGACATACATAATGTATTCTAGCCATTTAGCGTTTTGAATATTTGGAAATGCATATTAATATTTCATCAATAAACGTTGCTATAGCTACTACACGTCTACAGTTTGCGTTTTAATCCGAGTCATAAGCAAAAGCGACTGTCAGTTTGGGTTATTTCTATGTGCAAGTGCTTATTTCGATCATTTCGTCCTCATTTTCCATGATTGTCATTTTAACAGTAGATATTTTTATTGTGATTCATGTCAGTTGCGTATATAAATTGAGACGTATGACAAGCTTAAGATGAACTTCGGCTTGGTATTGGATTATTATTATGATACAGCGATAATTGAGATCATTCTATGAAGAATGAGAGTGATGCGGATGGCTTGCATAAAGATGACTTTTATCCAGGTCGTAGCGATTAGGCGACGAAATTCTCAAGAATGCGTTTATGTTGCCCAAATAAAAGCCAACACAAAATGCGTCCACCATCTTCACAATAATAATAATAATAATAACAATAATAATAGCCACCTAGTTCCTTTCTAGATTCTTCCACAATATTTCTTGTAATCCAGAGATCAGTGAGAAAGTATCCATGCGTCCTTTCAGCCCAAACAACCGGTTTTCTGAATTCAGATGTATGTTTGTGGTTGCTTGGATCGTTCACTGTACATCACAACATCCATACAGCTCGTCGCATGGGCGTATCATAATGCTGAAATATTCCCTACACATCATCGAATTCCACTGAATGATGCTCTTTTAATCTTTCTCCCAGCTGGGTCAGATAGTCGGTCCGTCGTCCATCTCAATCGAATCGTTTCTGCCACCGCTTCCTTTATCTGTGAGAAAGACGATCTATTCCATGGACCGGGCTGTCAGCTCCTGAGGCTGACTTTGTATCCAAATACACCGGCTGGACTGGGGGTGGAGGACAGTAGGGCATTCTGGGAAATGGAGTTTATCGTGAATGCAAAGTGGACGTGGCCTATTAGGACCAGCTATTTTATAATGTAATATAATATGATATAATATAACATATGTTAGCACTACAAATATATATATATATATATACAGTACAGTCCAAAAGTTTGGAACCACTAAGATTTTTAATGTTTTTAAAAGAAGTTTCGTCTGCTCACCAAGGCTACATTTATTTAATTAAAAATACAGTAAAAAACAGTAATATTGTGAAATATTATTACAATTTAAAATAACTGTGTACTATTTAAATATATTTGACAAAGTAATTTATTCCTGTGATGCAAAGCTGAATTTTCAGCATCGTTACTCCAGTCTTCAGTGTCACATGATCCTTCAGAAATCATTCTAATATGCTGATTTGCTGCTCAATAAACATTTATGATTATTTTCAATGTTGAAAACAGTTGTGTACTTTTTTTTTCAGGATTCCTTGATGAATAGAAAGTTCAAAAGAACAGCATTTATCTGAAATACAAAGCTTCTGTAGCATTATACACTACCGTTCAAAAGTTTGGGGTCAGTAAGAATTTTTATTTTTATTTTTTTGAAAAGAAATTAAAGAAATGAATACTTTTATTCAGCAAGGATGCATTAAATCAATCAAAAGTGGCAGTAAAGACATTTATAATGTTACAAAAGATTAGATTTCAGATAAACACTGTTCTTTTGAACTTTCTATTCATCAAATAATCCTGAAAAAAAATATTGTACACAAATATTTTGTACAATTGTACACATTAAATGTTTCTTGAGCAGCAGATCAGCATATTAGAATGATTTCTGAAGGATCATGTGACACTGAAGACTGGAGTAATGATGCTGAAAATTCAGCTTTGCATCACAGGAATAAATTACTTTGTGAAATATATTCAAATAGAAAACAGTTATTTTAAATTGTAATAATATTTCACAATATTACTGTTTTTACTGTATTTTTAATTAAATAAATGTAGCCTTGGTGAGCAGACGAAACTTATTTTAAAAACATTCAAAATCTTAGTGGTTCCAAACTTTTGAACGGTAGTGTATATATATATATATATATATCTAACATTAATATAAAATATATTTTATAGATAAAGTGTGTGTTTGTGTCCTGGTAATTCCTACATTATGGGGACCAAACCCACAAGTATAGTACGTGTACATTTTGACCTTGTGGGGACATTTTTTTGGTCCCATGAGGAAACACGTCTATAAATAATACAGAATGTTCTTTTTTGAAAATCTAAAATAGCAGAAGGTTTTCTGTAAGTAAAACTTAGTGTAGGGGAAGAGAATATACAGTTTGTGCAGTATAAAAACCATTACGTCTATGGAATGTCCCCCCAACAAAAAAATGGAAACCCAACGTGTGTGTGTGTGTGTGCATGTTTTTGTAACATATCAGGACACAAATGTGTATAATGACATGGGTATGACATAGGTATTACAAGGAGAGTGTGACTTATGAGGACATTACCCATGTCCCCACTTTTCAAAAGGCTTATAAATCACACAGAATGAGTTTTTGTGAGAAAGTAAAAGTGTGCACAGTTTCCTGTGATGGTTAGGTTTAGGGGTAGGGGTAGTGTAGGGGGATAGAAAATATGGTTTGTACAGTATAAAAACCATTACGCCTATGGAATGTCCCCACAATTCACAAAAACAAACGTGTGTGTGTCCAAATATCCCAAGTAAAGTAATACCTGTAAATTTTGACCATGTGGGGACATTTTATTTTGGTCCCCGTTAGAAAACAAGCTTATAAATCATACAGAATGTTCTTTTTTGAAAATCTAAAATAGCAGAAGGTTTTCTGTGATGGTTAGGTTTAGGGGTAGGGGTAGTGTAGGGGAGATAATATACAGTTTGTACAGTATAAAAACCATTACGTCTATGGAATGTCCCCNATTTTTCTAGACTTCAGTCTTTGTTTTTGGATTCAGTGTGCGGCCAGCCATTTTTTTTCTTTTTTGCTCCAATATATTTTAAAATGAAATTTATTCATGTGATACATTTATGCGTTTAACAAAGACTTTAACAGAGTATATATGGTTTATGAGGACACAAATGTGTATAATGACATGGGTATTACAACGTAAACATGGTTTATGAGGACACTTCCTGTGTCCTCGTAAACCAAAAGGCTTAAAAAACTTACTAAACTGTGTTTTTTTTTTTTTTATTAAAAAAATGCAGACAGTTTCCTGTGATGGGTAGGTTTAGGGGTAGGAGTAGTGTAGGGGGATATAATATACAGTTTGTACAGTATAAAAACCATTATGCCTATGGAGAGTCCCTAAACCACATATACCAACAGAAAGTTTTACATGTTCAGTCAGAGGTGACAATAACCAAACACAGGCTACCCAAAATCGATCATATACTATATATAAATTAAATATGTCAGGTAGATGTAAATGCATTTCAGTTAAATAGCTGCCCTGGGGTGCGTTGAACTCTATTGGTAACGACGGAACATGCGACCACAGTTCGCTCCGGGGAACGCGCCCCTGCACAACATGTACTAAAAGGAGAACAGCTTTGCTCCATAATGTCACACTGCCCCCTGGTGAGATTCTGGATCACATCAATGGCAGTTTTTCTTTCTAGCTTCTTGTAGTCATGCCATAAGGTCCTGTTCTCTAAGTTCACATTCAGTCTGCCATACTAACTTAGTTGATTTTGGTTGAGTTGTCAGAATAGAGAGCAGATGATGTGCAGAAGATCTGTGTTAAGTATCACTAACCTGCTCTTTCCCCTGCATCACACTTTGGTCTCTAGTGACAACAGGTATCTGGAGCAAAGAGGTGTTAGGATTAATGGCAGAAGATGAATAGGACAACGTGTCATAAATTCAGAGGATAGAAAACTCACATGATCCTCAATAACCTGCATGAAGAACTGCCAGTTCAGTGATTTTAAAGCAAAAGTAATACAGACATTAACCATTGCAGCAATATAATCTATACACTGGCCCTTTTCCTATTTAAATATGAATATATGTGATCGATTCTATTAAGAACCACGTGAGCCTGCACTGTAAACTGTGATTTTTTTTATCACATTTTTTCTTTTGTCAAATCAACTTTAGTGATTAACGTGGTTCGGATAACATAATATTTTGAGTTTCTGTTGATTAAACCAATCGCCTTCATTGTATTAACTCAAATTTTTTATTTCAACGAACTCAAAAGTTTAAGGCAACCAGGTAACTTACTTTTTTTAAGTTAAACCAACAATTCTTTTTTACAGTGTGAGGACAAGATTTTGATTTATGTAATCAAATTAATCTAAAGACATTTAAAACCTGTTTTGTGTTGCAGAATAATGGCATTCCACATAGCTTACATGTATTTTCATGCACATTCAAATTCACTGAGCCGCTTTAAATGTTTTTGCTTATGGAAATTTAAACATCGGTTTGGTGAATTTTAAGGCTGCCTGGCACATTTAAATGTGATTCTCCATTTGAAATGATTTTAACCCTCTACAGCACAGCGTTGCCCTGAGGCAACGGAAAGTTTTCTTTTGCCCTATGTTTAGTACATTTTTCTTCAAATGATTACAACCAATAAGAAATGTCGAGAAAGTACCAAAGAACAGTCCAGTAAGGTGTGGGAGTCACTATTAAGCACCATTTAAAGGTGGGTTGCCTGTTCTGACACACGGTCACAGGAGCACATGGTGTGAGAAGAAGGCAAGATTATTTGCTTTAGTTATCTTATTTAAAATGACATGAACTGTACAAAAAAAATGTGTGTGTGCAGGGCCGCATTAAGACTACAAGGGGCCCCTGGGCTTTACCTCTTGAGGGGGCCCTTCATCCACCAGAACTATTACCTACATTCACTCAATCTTCTTAATCACAAAGTGAAAGTTATCAGCCTTTTATTCTGCATGAATAAATGCCATTACCAAAACATCCGAACCTATAGGTCTGTTATAAAATATAAATATCACTGCATGAACTACATATTGGCACATAGTCTAAACTATTTGTACAGGCTACTCATTTCGAAGGCTGCATCCTCCGGAGGTCGCATTTGAAGGCTGTATACGTCATTGCAAAGCAAGAAAGAAAATACAGCATTTTGCACCTCACGAGGAATAACCATCAATTTTATTATGGTTACTTTTCTTAAATAAGACATCCTTAATGATGTATGCAGCCTTCAAATGCGAGCTCCGGAGGACGCAGCCTCTGAAATGAGACTCAGATCTGAACAGTAACAAAGGCGTCAGTTTTACCGTATCAATTCCAGCGCGAGTGCTTGTCTTTTGGAAGTGCATGCAAAGTGGATTTGCTTTCACACCGTAAAGATGTCATGTCAACATGTCAACAACACAAACCAAACTCTTCCAGTCTCCGCTTTTTGAGGTCTCAGTCTTCCAGTCTGTGTTTGAAGGCGGGTCAAAATAGATGTTGCAGCCGGCTGCCATTATGCAAATTTTTACATTATTATGTAGGTTTGTAACAGGAAGTGAGACTGGAATTTTTGAAGACTCGTTTCGGCAGTTCAGAATCAATTCATTCTTTAAGGCAAAAATTACTTTTTATCCTTCACTTTGATCTTTAAAACAATGTGACAAAAACACACAAGTTCGACCCAAATGTTTAATGTCATGATTGTTACCATCTATTTGCATTAGTTTATATCCAGCTGGTCGCTTTTATCGGTTCGTTTTGCAGCAAAGTTGCATAATTAAAACTAGTGTCATGAGAAAGCAAACTGTATCGTAATGCAGCAGACATATAGAAACAAATCAGAAATGCATTCGATTTCAGTTCTCTTTTATCATCACTGTAATACAATACAAATCTTATTTAAATAATAATCAGTGTTCTAAAATGGAAGCAAATAAAGTGTAAAATGGAAGCAAATAATGTAAACATTATACATACATACAATTTGTGTCTAATGTCAATGCTATGGCCTTTGTGTAGATATTTAAAGATGGTCATCTTTAAGCATGACTGTTTGGATTTATATGAAATGGTAACACTTTATAATAAGATTCCATTTGTAAGGTTAATAAAAGTATTGTTAATTGTTAATTTCAAAATTTCAACATTTTAAGTACAGTACCTCATTGAACGTTTTCAGAAACTGTATTTTTGAATGATTTTTATTTTTATTGGACTATGATGACTGCAGGGTTCAGTGAGTGAAGGGTCGCACCACGTCTTTAAAATTCGAACAAATTGTTTTCTTTGGGGCTGTTCACACAGAACGCGCTTTTCCATTCCAATGCCCTACTTTTTCTTTGTTTTTCTATGTAAACATGCGCTTGAAGAACCGTTGCGCTCGCGTCTTGCAGCATCTCGCNTCCAGTAAGGTGTGGGAGTCACTATTAAGCACCATTTAAAGGTGGGTTGCCTGTTCTGACACACGGTCACAGGAGCACATGGTGTGAGAAGAAGGCAAGATTATTTGCTTTAGTTATCTTATTTAAAATGACATGAACTGTACAAAAAAAATGTGTGTGTGTGTGTGTGTAAGAAGGTGTAGAGAAGCCTTTTGTCAGGTTTTATGAAGTTTTTTTTATTTTGCATGTTCAGAAATTCAGTTTTTCTTTTCGTTGCCTCAGGGCAACGTTGTGCGATAAGGGGTACTTTTTGAGGAGGTTTTGGGCAATACCTCACATTGGCAACAATGTATTATAAGAAGGGAAGATGCAAGGTTCCTGGGTGTGCAGAAACACCCAAAGTGATGTGCAAAAATTGTAACATACACCACTATGTCACAGCAGAGAAGAACTGCTTTTTGAAGTTTTGTACGGAGTGAAATCTTAGTACATGAAGTACATTATATGGCATGACACACTACATGATACAGAGCTATGCATGTATCAAATTCAATATATCAATGTCTTTCAAGTGTTTTTCTCTTTTTATTTAATGATTTCTTGCCATTATTTTTTTTTAAAAAGTGAAGTGAAGTGACATGTGGCCAAGTATGGTGACCCATACTCGGAATTTGTGCTCTGCATTTAACCCATCCAAGTGCACACACACAGCAGTGAACACACACACCGTGAACACACACCCGGAGCAGTGGGCAGCCATTGCTGCGGCGCCCGGGGAGCAGTTGGGGGTACGGTGCCTTGCTCAAGGGTCTCACCTCAGTCGTGGTATTGAGGGTGGGGAGAGCGCTGGACATTCACTCCCCTCACCGACAATCCCTGCCGGACCTGAGACTCGAACCCATGACCTTTGGGTTACAAGTCCGACTCGCTATCCATTAGGCCACGACTGCCTAAGAGAAAAATTTGATTTTGATGATGATTTCCTCTATGATTTCTCTGTACCATTGTTGCAAAATATTTTGGAGTGGGGTGAGGGTGGTTTTATTGATATAAAAAAAAAAATTTTTTTTAATCAATAAAATGTTCCCAAATGAACCAAAAAATGATGTGGAATATATATTTTTTTTTCATGTGCCATCAACATGTGTGCAGCTGAGGGTTAAATCATTCACTATTTTGTGTCAGACTCCACCAATGCAGTTTCAAAGCATTAGAGCACTTTTTATTGTGATAACCAATTAGACTGCATGGTGATCTAAACATAAAATAAACCTACAGCATAAAAAACAGATAGTTTTAACGCTGTCTGCACTTAAGTAGTTTAGTAACGTTTCTAGCCATTTATATTTTTAAAAAAATATTCTGCATGAGAGTGAACATTGATAATATTGAAAGAATGTTGGGGCAGTCGTGGCCTAATGGATAGAGAGTCGGACTTGTAACCCAAAGGTCATGGGTTCGAGTCTCAGGTCCGTGAGGGGAGTGAATGTCCAGCGCTCCCCCCACCCTCAATACCACGACTGAGGTGAGACCCTTGAGCAAGGCACCGTACCCCCAACTGCTCCCCGGGCGCCGCAGCAATGGCTGCCCACTGCTCCGGGTGTGTGTTCACGGTGTGTGTGTTCACTGCTGTGTGTGTGCACTTGGATGGGTTAAATGCAGAGCACAAATTCCGAGTATGGGTCACCATACTTGGCCACATGTCACTTCACTTCACTTCAAGAATTATAGTCATTTAGTCGCGTGTTATAACAATAGTGACCACAAGGGTGTGCTATACACTACTCGAAAAATGCACCTCATCTGCCCGCTAAGTTTAACGTAGCTACTGTACACAGACGTGCTATCTAAATTACTGTCATACTACGGAGCCCTCCAATAAAAGGATCGTCTTTACAATCGAAAATGGCCTCTCTTGCACGTATCACATGTGCGCAGTTTGCAAAAAATGCTTTGAAATACCCCAAAAAGATATGACACTGCAGTCTGACGTCATTCAATCGCTTCAAGGCACAATCGTTTCCAAGTGGAAATCCTCATTGTGCTGTACACTACACAACACAACACAATTAAAGTGTCATTTACACATCTAAATCACGTTGCCTTTACCGCAATATGTTAATTAATATGTTGGTTTCCCCATTCAGTCACTGTGTGCAGTAGTATTAACTGTTTTAATGCCAGTGGCTTCTAGATGATAAATGGAAAGTGTACACTATTGATTTGTTTTAGAGCGATATTATATTAAAAATGCAAAGAGGAGGAGTTTAAACACCAATTTCACTCATTTGCTGACAGTCCTTTTCAAAAACGAGCCAGATGTGTCGTTGTTATGAAATAAAAGTGGTCTTTTTAGTGGTTTTATTTGCATTTAGACAATGTATTCATGTTGTGTTTATTGTTTGTAACGCTTGTGGATTAAACCACATGCTATTACAGACCGCTGTTCACGTTACATTGCGGAATTCGCTCTCTTTCATATATTACTACAGACACTTGTGAATGCATCCCCGCGCATGCGCAGTGTCATGTATGTGTGTGCGCGAGTAGCAGCCGGGCGTCGTGGTTTCGGTTGGCTGGGAGGAAGAGGAATAACGAATGTGGGAGCCAAGAAGAATTCCTCGTTGGCGAACGGCGCTGGGGCGAGAATATCCACAGGATTTCTGAAACGTTTAAACGGACTACACATGTCTCCTTAGGGAAATTTTAGGAAGTTTCCCCCCTCACACGTTCCCGGGTCGGATAAGGTAAGAGACGTTTACCGGGGATAATTAGTTTTTACGATCAGGTTTAAATCAACAATGCGAAGTGCCGAGTAAAACTCGGGAGGCTTTGGACAGCTTTCAGATTTTGTCATGTTTCTTTATTATGTACACGAGCTTATAGTGGGCAGTGGTGGTTTTTATGAGGCAAGCACTGGTCATTATGCAGGATTTGGGATCACTGTATTGTATTTTCATTAAGTGGAAAAACGTTAGCGAATATAAACGCTTTAGTCCTTCCTGATCAGTCATCGCGCATGCGTCAGCACTATGTAGTTTTCACTCACCTGGACTAAGGCCATGCAACAATAGTGAGACTACAGTTTTCACACAATGGTGCCCTTGTTCTTACAGAAGTTAATGTCTCTTGAAACATCTTAAAATGAATGTTTGTCGTTGAGGGAAGATTGTTGCTTACTCGTAAAGTTTCAGCACATGCAGAACCCTTAAAAGCCACTATATCTCAGTGTACAAATGTTGTTTTGCACTTCGTTTAGGAATACATTTGCTGTTTGGTGTGAGTTATTTAACAAGATGTGTGTATTATTTGGGTAGATGTGCGTTTTGGTTAACCATTTGAAATTTCTCTTCATAATCTTAATAACAACAGGTGGTTTATGTGTCATTGTTGGATTAAAGGAATAGTTCTGCCAGGATTAATGTTCTATCATCGTTTACTAACTCTCATTTTGTTGCAAACCTGAATGGCTGACTTTCTTTTGTGGAATATAAAAAGTTGTGGAGACGCTAAAGCCTGGCATATGAAGTAATGGAATGTTTATTGAATGTAAAAAACAGTTTAGCATATGTGTTTTATGTTTTGTATCAAATATAATACATCATGCTATATATGGTTCATACAGTATGATATAGTGAGAATATGGAGGAAAAACACCTCAATTTTATTCAGAGGCCCAAGCAAACATATGCAATATGGTGCAGTTGTTGTCATTTATATGGCCAAAAAGTAAATGGTATCGCTTGTAATGTAAACCAATGAGATTTTTATAACAGTATAGCAGACTATTTACATAAAATGCACAAGAATATTACTCTATATCCCCAAATACTGATGCATTATATGTGATTTTTCAAAAAACATGATGTATAGGTAATCAAGTAAACTAAACTTAAATTTCTTCAGTCCAGTAAGTAAATATTACTACCATTATAAACGTTATTCTTATGTTTACTTTATAAATATTGTAAAGATTTCACAGCAAAATGACACATGCACCACAACCTGAAGGTGGACATTTTTGCTTGCAAAACAGCATCAATTAGAGGTAGCAGATTGTTTTTTCAGCAAAGTTTTTATCATTTTGATAATCTAGAAACCTTTCACGTATCAAAAGGCTTTATAGCAGGGATGGGCAAACGTCGGTCCTGGAGTGCTGCTGTCCTGCAGAGTTATCTCCAACCCTAATCAAACACACCTGAACAAGTTAATCAATGTCTTCAGGATTACTAAGGCTACAAGGTTGGAGCTAAATTCTGCAGGACAGCGGCACTCCAGAACCAACGTTGCCCATCCCTGCTTTATAGGGTTAATTCTGTATGCAAAAAAAGTCAGTCAGTCCCTATTCTCAGCCCACAGGCCGTTGGCAGAACGTCTGATGCATAAGGCACACAAAATAGGAAAAACTTTGGGAGTTTAAAAGTTGTCATCTGATGGGTTGAATTCTCCAGGATTTCAAGGAGACATACATGTCACGTTCTTTAATGGTCCACTTGGAAACAAAGCCGTTGTGATGTCAAACCCTCTTATGGAAGAAGAAAGCAGTCATGTTTACAACCGTGATAATGAGCACTTATCTGGTCAACTAAATGCTGGATTTTCAAAAGTATGTGAAGTTCACTGCACTATTGTTGCATTAAACTTGTACAACGTTCTTAAAGGGGTAGTTCACCTAAAAATGAAATTACTGTCATTAATTATTCGTTCCAAACCTGTAAGACTTTGTTCATCTTCAGAACACAAATAAAGATATTTTTGCTGAAATCCGAGAGCTTTCAGTCCCTTCATTTGGGGCAACGCAATTTATACATTCAAGATCCAGAATGATAGGAAAGACATCATTAATGTAGTGTTGTCAAAAGTACCTACTTACCAAGTCGGTGCTGAAATGTTAAAAAAAATGTGACGGTTTGAGCGCTGTTGAGCGGATTCATAAACAACTATGATCATTGCAGCCAATCACAGATGTATCTGATGAGCAGGTGAACACTGTGGCCAATCATAGGTGTTTATGAATCAAGCTCATCAGCGCTCAAAGCATCACATTTTTAAAATGTTAGTACAGACTTGGTATCGAAGTCGGTACTTTTGACAACACTACTTTAATGAATGTAGGACTTACAGGTTTGGAATGACACGAGGGTGAGTAATTAATGACAGATTTTTCATTTTTGGGTGAACTAACCCTTTAAATTAATTTGCACGCTGGTCAGCTATTGTTGGGACATCGACTTTCACGCCACTAAACATGACTCAGTGATTGGTTGCTTTTGGCCAGACATCCTCTTGGCCAATGAAAGCTGCGATGGAGTCCAGACCTTCTGCCGTCAGTCTGAAGATTTGGCTGTGCGCATTCTGCTTAACAGCATTAAGTCATGCAGTTTTGTCTCGATATGTTGAGGGTAAAATAATGGCAGAATTAAAATTTTTGGTTAAATGCTTTGTTATGAATATTATTGACTCCACTGCAGGTCATGCACTGATGTGTAGCTGTATAACTAAAATCAGCATATGTTTCAAGGGGAAGTCAGATGGCTTCACCAGCGCACACACCATACCACCACATTAAACCACATGAAATTAGAGAACCAGACTGCGCCTGGAATTTAGAGGTTTTATTTTAGTAACTTCCTCTTTGAGGCTAATTCAATCACATGAATGCATCTGATAACAGTCATATTGGCTAAATTCAGTTCTCATGGTATGTGTAGCAGAGAACAGTGAGGGGCTTCTTTATGGACAAATGTGGACATCAGTCACTGCTGCCGTTTACACAAAAATAGACTCAAACTTGGAGCTGATTCTTTCAGGTAATAACTTAAGACAAAATGTGTTTTTGTGAGGAGCTGAATGCCGTTGTAAATCTAAGTAACTGCATCCAGGTGTTAGGCTAAACTCCAGTTTTCAGTAACGTGCACTGTAAAGTAGCAATATATCTGTGCGGAGGAATAGCTGAAGTTCTTGGGAAGTCAAATGTTCTTTTTCCATCAACTAACCAGAAAAGCTTCTTAAACTCGCATACACTGCCTTTCGCAGTGTGCTGGTTAAAGTTATTGATAGGTCGAGGGTTTTGAATAGACAAACCCAGCTGAGAGTAGGCCTGGATTGTCTGAGGGATTTGCATTTTGTCATTTGAGTCCTTGTAGGTCTTTTTAAGGCGGTGGTGGCATTGTCTTCTGCAAACATGCCTGATTGGTTGTGAGTTCTGTTTGTTTACTCTTACATTTGTGTGTCATTGTTATCAGGTGGAGAGGAAAATGAACAACCCATGGGGCGAGAAACATGTCTTTTTAAGCTCTAAAGCCCAAAGTATACTTTGTTTTTGTTTTGTTTTTACATGTATGTTAGCGTATGGGTTGCACTTTATTTTACAGTACGTGCACTTAGGTGTACTCACAGTATACTTAAAAGTACTGGGTAATATAAGGTAACTACATGGGTTAAGGCTAGGTTTAGGGGTAAGTTCAGGGTTTGTACCTAGTTATTATCCAGTTATTGCAATTACTATAATAAGTACATAGTATGTACATGTGTACAGTCATAGCCTATTTTTCTGCAGAAGTTATGACCTATAAAAATGTATTTGTATTCTTTTAAACTAAAGTTGTATCTCTTAACTTCCTCACACAAGTTCTTGTCAGTGTGGGGATCTGTTGTTGTTGCAGTCTCCAGTATTTTGTTGTTGTCCCATCTCTTTAGTTTTATTTTCTACTGTGAAACAAAACAACGGCTTAGGCCTATGGAAGCTTGTTTCTGCCACTAAATAAAAAAATAAAAAAGGTAATTGCGACTTTTTAAATCACAATTCTGACTTTTTTTCTTGCAACTGCGAGTTTTTATTAGTCAGAATTGTGAATTTAGGCCTTATATCTTGCAATTCTGACTTTATAACATACAATTCTTTTCCCCCTCAAAATTGGACATTATAACACACAATTGCGAGTTTATAATTCTGAGAAAAAAGTCAGAATTGCGAGATTTAAATTCACAATTACAAGTTATAAAGTCATAATTGCAAGATATAAACTTTTTTCTTGCAATTGCGAGTTTATATCAATCAATTCTGACTTTATATCATGCAATTATGACTTTATAACTCGCAAATCTGACTTTATATCACGCAATTCTAACTTTATAACTCACAATTCTGACTTTATATCTTGCAATTGCAAGACAAAAAGTAAGAATTGTAAGATAAAAAGTCGCAATTACCTTTTTTTTTTTTCATGGCAGAAACAAGCTTCCATACAGGCCAGTGTTTCCATCTTATGGAGCAACTGTTTAGTGCAAAACAAATTCAGTGCACGCGCAACTGGTTACAAAAATCAGGCGGCGCGCATATTATTCTGGTGACGAAATTTGCTTCACGCACACTGTACTCAGACCTTCGCGTACCCGTAAAAACATAAGTATACTTTGGGCTTAAGGATACAAAATTATTAAATATTTAATATTTATATTTAGTTTAAATCATAAGTAATTTTAATTTAATGTAAGCCAAAAGTAAGTTGTGAATAAAAATCTTACTAGTGCATACCTTAATGGACAACAGTGTAGTAATACAGACAAAAAGATTTTCTAATTCATTTACTAAATGAACAGTTATTTGACTGTGCTTAATGACAACTTAATACCTGCATACTAATGTCATCACAAACTTTAGTATTCTCTCTGAGTTACATTCTCAGGTAGATTATTAGCGTGACATCACTACCTGCTTTTATGACATCCATTAACTGGGCCAGGAATATCCCTAAAGCTGCTGAAGTTTCTTATTCTCTCTCTCTCTCTCATTCGCTCTGCTCTCTGCTCTCTCCTCTCTCCTTCTGCCTGTTTGGCCAGAGTAAATATAGCCTGTTTGGTTTTTTGCTGGAGGATAAACACAGATGTCGAATCGGACTGTTTGCCACTGCGGACTCACCCCAACGGTTTCTCGTAGAGATATAGAAAATGACATAAAAAGTACAATAATAACATTCAGAAAATGCTTAATGTAGCAATTAGGTCTGACTGTATCCTTATTGACCAGTCCAATTTGCCAAATCACAGTTAATAGAGTTACTTTTAAGTGTATAATTACTGTAACAGCATACAAGGTAGTTAAATATTGCATAAGTAATCGCACATTAACTAGAGAGCTATTTGCATCGTTAGGAGAAAACTGGTCTTTCCGCTTGTTTTGCTCCCTTACATTGAACACTAAAACTGACAGCGTTGTAATGTGATATGGTACAGGGAAGCATTGGTTTTATTTGTCTGATTGCACAGCTACTCAACCGAAAGGCAACAAGTAGTTCTGTCAACGTGGTGTCATGACTTATTGACATGTCTTTTCTTGAGAACGTGTCACTTGAGAGAATGACTTCCACAAACTGTCAGCCGAAGTCAGCAGGCTTCCATGCTGTTTTTACACCTGTTTCACTCTGGCCTCTCCACCTGCTCAGCTCCAGAACCAGAGAGACCTGATTGACGAGAGAGATCCCACAAAGTCCAGGGAGTTTGAGTGCAGAACAAAACATGTCTTTGATATGGCTTCTCAGTCACGTACATAACAGAATAACAGATAGCTGAAACATAAAACTGTCAAGCATAGCGTAAGTGACATTTAGGATAAAGTTTGACAATGAAGTAAAGTAAAAGAAAAAACATTGAGATACACGTTGTAGGAATTTTATCAGGGCTTTTGCATTAAAAGCATGACGTTTTCCATTGATATACTATCTTTATGATATATTTATAACAATTAGGATTGTACTGATAGAAAAATGTATTTTATTGTGGCTGATAATCAATATGATGATGACCTATATTATGAATGTAATGTACACTATGCCATTCAAAGGTTTGGGGTCGGTATAAGTCTCTTCTGCTCACCAAGGCTGCATTTATTTGATCAAAATACAGTAAAAACAGTAATATTGTAAAATATTAATACAATATCAAATAAGTAATTCAAGTAATTTATTCCTGTGATGACAAAGCTGAATTTTCAGCATCATTACTCCAGTCTTCCGTGTCACATGATCCTTCAGAAATCATTGTAATATGCTGATTTGCTGCTTAAAAAACATTTCTTATTATTACCAATTTATAAAACAGCTAGTTAATATTTTGGAGAGTGATACATTTTTTCATTCTTTGATGAATATAAATTTCAAAAGAACAGCATTTATTTAAAATGAAATCTTTTGTAACATTATAAATGTCTTTACTGTCACTTTTAATCAATTTAATGCATCTTTGCTGAATAAAGATACAGTATAATGTACATTTAGATTGTATAAAATATCAGAATTTTGTTGTTTATTGGCTGATATGTGAATTTGTTTATTTATTTTTTGCCATTATTGAATGTTTGTCAGCCAATATTGGATATTTATTCATCTAGCAGTAATTTAAGGATAGTGATAGATTATGGTTTCACGTTTCCATTAGTTACTGTGAGTCTGTAACTATAGTTTTGTAGAGTTGTAATGTTTTTTTTTTTTTTTTTTTTTTTTTTTTTTACAAAGTAGCATAGATCTACATCATGGAAATAATTATGGTCTTATCAGCCATAATTGTAATATCGGTGCATTTCCAAATACAATAGAAAAGAAAAAGCTTTACTTCTTGAGTTAGAAAAAATATATCATCTGCACATATAGTCACAGAGAAGCTCTACATCCCTTATAAAAATGCTTTTTTATGTGCTGTAACCATTAAAAAAAAGCTTTTAAATGTCTTCTGATTTCTTAAACATCTAGCCTGGAACCATTTGTGGATGTGGGAGTACTTGGGAGATCTGAGAGGGAAACTGACTTTACCAAAAAGTGTCTCAAAAGGGAAAAGGCTTTGTTTTATAGAGGATCTCCATTAAATTAATGACACCAGATGTTTCAGACCCACACAGTTGTAGAAGTAGGCCATTAATTGTCCCAGGAGCTCTCCTTGTTCACAACTTTCTGTTCTTAAGGAATTTCCTATTGATCTGGCCGAGCAATTTATTCTGCTCCCTCTGGGAGAGGAAGAGAGACATCGAGAGGAAACTGTCGGAGCGAGTAGGGGATCCTCGAGAGCATGTCAGCGGATACGCGGGAGGAAGTGTTGATGAATGGAAGCTGACTGTCTTGAATGTCTCCGGTACCATTCCAACACTTCCGGCAGTTTCTAGTCTTAAACCAGACACTCTTTCTGGAGTGTAGTTACGTCACCTACGAGTGAACTGAGATATGGACTTGACAGACCCAATCAAGTGGGCAGTTTTGTTGCATCTTCCTCCATCTGTCTCTTATTGGGGGAAGTGTGGTAGTGTCGTGCGTCACGCTGGTTCTTTATGTTGCACTGTTGGAGAGGATGGTAACTCAGACAGGAAATGAGTGCTGGGACATGAATCACCCCCTTTTTTGAGGAGATGGGTCACATCAAACACACACACAGTGCGTTAAAATGTTGCCTAAGCGGACATCAGAAGAAACCCATTCACTCCCATGTCCTCTGACTCACTCATATATGCTAAGAATCCAGTCCACTTTAAGAATTCAGTGCTCTTTATGAAGTGAAACATGTAATTATTGGAGTACATTTTACAAGAAAATTCTTTTTCCGTGTTTCTACTTCAAAATGCTTGCCAGTTCTTTGTAATTATTTGTCAACTTTACTAGCAATTTCTGAATGAAAATTGATTCAGAGTAAATCCTAAACCAAATTTATTTCAGTATAAACAGCACATGCGTTTTTCCTGCATTGAAAATATTTTGGCGCCAAAATGAATCTCTTTTCCGCCAAAGATTTATTTGTTCATTTAAAGGATTAGTTCACTTCAGAATTAAAATTTCCTGATAATTTGTTCACCCCCATGTCATCCAAGATGTTTATGTCTGTCTTTCTTTAGTTCTTCAGTCGAAAAGAAATTAAGGTTTTTGAGGAAAACATTCCAGGATTTTTCTCCACTTAAGCAATTACCAACGGGTTGAAGGTTCAAATTGCAGTTTTCAGCTTCAAATGGCTCAACACGATCCCAGCTGAGGAACAAGGGTCTTATCTAGTGCATTATGTAATCACGTTGGAAAGGTAACGCGTGACGTAGGCGGAAGTAGCGTTGTAGGGCGAAAAACTCCATTTTGGACCTTCAACCCGTTGAACCCCAGTGAAGTCCACTATATGGAGAAAAATCCTGGGATGTTTTCCTCAGAAAAAAAAAAAATCTTTTTGACTGAAGAAAGAAAGACAAAAACATCTTGGATGACGTGGGGGTGAGTAAATTTTATGGAAACTTTAATTCTGAAGTGAACTAATCCTTTAATGTGACGATATCTGCCGTTCTGCAGTACCTGCTGATGTCTGAGTGCTTTAAAATGCTCCTGTGAGTGTTTGTAAGTGCTCTGTGAAGAGCATCAAAGGTTTCTATTTACAACGTGTTTTTGCAGCGTTGAGCTTTGTAGCCAATCACAGACATATCTGTTGAGCACATGAACACAGTGGCCAATCAGATGTTTTTAAGTTAGTCTGAATCTACTCAACACCGCTGAGTTTGTTCAACACAAGCTCTGCACCTCGGGAATCCTTTCATTATAACCAACAAAGAATAAACAAAATGTCAATAAGAGATTCACTGCACAGCGTAGACAGCTTCATTGATTATAACAGGGGTTTTCGCAAGACTGCAACTTTGTATACCTCGCATTATAATTGACAGCTTCAGTGACTTTAATAGTCTTTGCTCACTTTCTGTATATAATATATATTTTTCATCCTGCAAACTACACATTGCAAAGTTTCTGGATTGACAACCGTATTTAAATGCATGATTGAATCCGATTGACATAGCAATGGATAGAGCAAAGCAATCTGATACTGTATGTCAAATGATCTGTGCATTAAGTCCAAGCACTAATCTAAGCACTTTGTTTTATGCTCTGTCCTGTCAGTGATTTTTTTTTATTTCATGAGTAAATGGGATAAGTTAATATTACAAACTGTTTCTTTGCATTTATTTTGGATTTATTGTCAGTACTGTGTTCACAGTTCACATGGATGGGGTACTTTGTACTGTGTGTGTGTGTGTGTGGATAACCGTGTTCATCCACCACCACCGAAGACCGATTTTGACCCAGGAAAAACCCTGAACCACTGAAAGGCATTTTTTGCCGTATGGTTTGTTGTGCGTAATGTACCACACAAGTGTCCAGGGTTTAGTTTAAAATAGTGAGATGTTTTTGAGCCTCTCTAAACGCTTGTGTTCTGAATATTTCTTTCTCAGAAAGCTCTCGCTTACCTCCTTCGAGAGCCCTGATGTGGCCAGAGCTTGAGGGCCGCACTTTTTCTGCTCGGTGTAGTCTGCACACGCCCACACACATATGCCTACACTCGTTTAAGTAGCCTACACACATTCCTACATTCACTCCATCTTCGATCTGCAATACCTTGCATTTTTTGACATCACTTTATGGTGGTACCTTATGGTATTATAGCCGTATCACTGATGTTTTATTGAGTTACTTCTCTCTAATCGGTTAAGTCGTAGTAAGATATTCTAATGATCTCTTGATTAGTCCGTGCTGTATCATTATCCTCTGACTGAGCGTTTGGGCTCACATCCAAAGAACTGATGACGACCTTGTCAAGGTTCAGTATTGAAGGATTTCTTTCTTCTGCCAACATTTCCACAGGCTGTATTACAAATATGATGAATATCTATCTATAGCTAAATATTTTTGTTTTAGAACTTTTTAATATTTTACACCTTATAATAGGAGTAAAATAGGTGTAAGGAATTTATTTGATAAATAATACAGTAAATACAGTAATATTAAAAATATTACAATTTAAAAAAGACTTTTTCCTATTTTAATAGATTAAAAATGTAATTTATTCCTGTGATGCAAAGCTGAATTTCCAGCATCATTACTCCAGTCTTCAGCGTCACATGATCCTTCAGAAATCATTCTAATATGCTGATTTTGATAACATTTCTTCTTATTATCAGTGTTGACTACAGTTGTGTTGCTTAATATCTTTGATGTTTAGAAAGATAAAAACAAGAGCATTTATTTGAAATAGATAGATTTTGTAACATTATAATTGACTTTAGTGTCACTTTCGATCAATGTAATGCATCTTTGCTGAATAAAAGTATTAATTTCTAAAAAGAAAGGAATCTTACTGACCTTACTGTCAGTACTTTACTGTTAATCTTACTGATATATGAATGCAAAAATAAGTAATAACAATAATTCCGCTATTTAACGTAAAAAGTTCAATCAAGTCCGACTCACAGACGTAGATAATATGATTATCAATGTTGTGCGCTTGTTTTATCCTTCAAATATTCAAATACACTTTGGGTCATGTATACTTTGACAACTATGCAAAACCTGTTTTAATTGAGTTATAACTGCATGTAAACATACTTGTGTTGTAACCCATGGTGGAGAGATTTACCTCTTCATAAGTACCTTAAATTCAAATCTAGCTCCAAGTATTTCTGCCCACAGTGACCATATAAACTGAATTATGGCCTGTGGGTGAGCGTTTCTCAAATTTGACAAGGATAACTCATACTGATTTATGAACAAAGCTGCTACCAGGACCACTTCAAAGATGTGATGTTGGCGTACTGAACGGTACCTTGCCTCGTGCAACCCTTTATAAATGACTGCTCATGAGCGAGGCGTTTCTGCAGTGCAGAGCTGCCCTCCTTCTGTCAGCACTCTGGTTGTGGCTCAGACAAAGCTGCAGATTGTCTCCAAAGCACAGGAGTGCCAGGCTTGGGGTTAATACTGACGCTTGTGCCAAAAGCACCAAGGGCCTCGGTTTCTTGCCACTGTTAACGACTGGAATTTCTTCAGAGGAAGTCGTGTATGTGTGTTCATGTGTGCTCGTGTGATTGTGTGCATGTTCCCCATAGCCGAAGTCCAACTGTAGAGTCATTGTTTTAATTTTAATTGAGTTCAGCATGGAGTCAATCCTAGAATGCCATTTAGTTAGTTTTCATTGCATGCCTTTATCCATTACAAAATCAGATTTAGTGAAAGGGCAAAGAGTTTCATGTTTTGGTACGGTTGCAAAAGTCAATTGCGTGCAGACTGTGGCACAGATCATCTATAAGTAGATCCACAAGGAATGCCTGCAGATTTCCACACAATTCAAGTTCTGCTCTCAGTTAGTTGCTTTTGCTTTCGATTATCCACATGAAGATACCAGGAAGGGATAGAAGGTGGTTATTTGTAAAGCATTGTTTGCATTAAACCAACAGCTCCCACAGTCTGTACACCTTCACCCACCTGTTAAGCTGCTATTATAAGAGCATTATTGGACAGATGTTTTGTACAATATTTGTTTTTACAAAAACAATGACAAGAAGTTGAAATTATTTAGAGTTGTAGCTGAATCTTTGGAATACGCTTCAAAAAGTTCAAAAAGAGAGAGAGTAAAACTAGTTTGACGTGCGAGAACCAATGAGGTTCATTCTCGTGTTACGCAGCATGTTTGAGCTTCTGCAAGAACAAATTAGGTTTATTCTCGCGCATCAAGCAGGTACAGTTGAGCTTCTGTTTATGTTCGCTGGTCAATGTTTATATGTGAATAAAAGCCTAAATTAAATCTATTTATCATATAGTGTGATCGTGTCTCTTCAGAAAATTGACAAAACTGCTCAATTCATATGGATTAGTTTTACAATCTCTTTATGAACTTTTTGAAGCGTCAAAGTTAAGTGACGTGACATGTGGCCAAGTATGGTGACCCGTACTCGGAATTTGTGCTCTGCATTTAACCCATCCAAGTGCACACACACAGCAGTGAACACACACACCGTGAACACACACCCGGAGCAGTGGGCAGCCATTGCTGCGGCGCCCGGGGAGCAGTTGGGGGTACGGTGCCTTGCTCAAGGGTCTCACCTCAGTCGTGTTATTGAGGGTGGGGAGAGCGCTGGACATTCACTCCCCTCACCGACAATCCCTGCCGGACCTGAGACTCGAACCCATGAACTTTGGGTTACAAGTCCGACTCTCTATCCATTAGGCCACGACTGCCCCGTGGTAGTTGCGTAGCTGTCAATGGAGGGACAGAAAGCTCTCAGATTTAATCAAAAAGATCTTCATTTGTGTTCAGAAGACGAACGACAGTCTTACAGGTTTGGAATGACATGAGGGTGAGTAATTAATGACACACTTTTTCATTTTTTGGCTGAACTATCCCTTTAAGACGGCTTTCCACAGTCTTCGACATTTGTATGACATTGTTGAATTTCGCCCCTAGTGGTGCTCATTGTCTGTCAAACATATTTTATTGGATTGTAATATTTATATTTCTGAGAAAATTTTTACTCTGTTGCTACACTTGAAATGTTTTTTTACTTTTTGGGGGGAAAATGGGTCTTAATTATTCTATTTAGTTTCTTTTTAAAAATTTTTAATAACTCAAATATGGTTTTCGCTATGACAATAGCTAAAGAAGCTGGCGTAATGATAAAAAACAATCAAACACACAAACAACTCGACATAATTATTCATAACCGCCCTTTTTACAGAAATTGTGTTTTAAAGAATAACGTTTTAGAGTTAAAATATTGGTAATTCTCACCTCAACTCTCATGGTTTTGTTTAGAATACACACACGGTCTGGCGGTCAAATCGGTCTAGCCACAAAAGATAAAATATTTTAATGCACTTAAAGCTTAAATCGGATCCAAAAAATCTAAATATGCAAATGTTTGGAACTCAGCAGCTCCTGTACTACTCTCCATTGGAAATGAATGACTTTCCAAAATGAAAGGCAGCTTTAGTCTATGTGAAGCGGGATTTTGTTTCAGCACGAATGCCACATGATTAAAAAGCAATCCACATATGAAATGTCCTGTTGCTCGCTGCTTGATGCTATATTGTATTGCGTGCAGTTAGAAAAATGACGTGACTTGTATTTATCTCCAAATATTTAAGTCAGTGTCAGCAGATTTTTAATGCTGGTGGCTTTTGTGTGTTTTTTACCCACGTATTTGTTTATCCCACCATGAGTTTGTGTCTTATGCTGTACAGAGCAGTGTCTGTAGGGACACCACACGCACACACACAGATGCTCACTGTGAAAATGAAGAGTAATGACAGTAGGGTGTTGACTGTTGTGTTCCTGGATCTCAGGAGAGTTGCGCTACACACCACTGGAGAGAGAGAGAGAGAGAGAGGGAAATGGCCTGTTTTCTCTGAAGAACAGTGGAGCTCTTATCATCGTGGGAGAGGGAGAGATTGTCCGATTAGGGATGAGAGATGGCCAGACCCGCAGAGAGTGAGAAAGAGAAATAAGGGAGGGAAGATCCAAAAGCATGTGTTTGAAAGGGTTAGGTGCACCTCTGTTTGGTTTTTGTGCATCCTGATTCTGGTTCATGCAGCAATCATGACATACCTTTCAGACGACTATTACCTAGTCTGTTTCTCTTTCAGTATATCTCTTTCTCTTCCTGTGTTGATTTTTATCAGTCTGACATAGTTACACGTTTTGGTCACGCTAACAAAGAAATTCCCCCGAGAGGCTCGATTATCTCGTAACGATTCAAAGGACTTTGTGGGCTGTGTGAGAGAGTGAGAGATTGATAGGGGTTTTCTAAAACAGAACAGCCTTTTTCTCATGAACGAGGTCAGGGTTATAAATTAGCCTGCGTGAGAGAGCGAGGCTTTGGCCGCAGACGTCGGCCGTGTTTCATTCTCCAACAGTGAACGAGGATGAGCCATCGTCACTTCTCCTCCCCTGTCCGCACGCTTTGAACGATGACGGGAATGTAAAGTGGGCTGAACTATGCGTGGAGCCTTATGAATTCCTGCACAGATCAGCAGTATAAACATACACACGGTCACGCTCATGTAGGGGTGCGCCTTTCAACCCGTTCCCACGTTTCAATCTTGCAGGAATGTTCCTAGCCCTATGGGGAGTATTTAGACGCGTCTTTCCGCGCTCCCTTTTTTATGTCTTTATTCCTCCTGAATCCATTCGCTCCATCTGGTGTATCTTTACAGAATAAAGTATGGAATCAAAGCACTTTTTTACTGTCATCCATTGACGAGATCTGTTGGACATGACACTGCACTTGCTCAGATGTGATCTTTGAGCGCACACACTCCGAAAATGAGCAACAATATAAGTTCAAATGGTGATTTTTATCACTGAAACTCCTGGCAAGAAACTTTTATGACTTCATCGTCTTCAATTCAAGAGACACTATTAGTAGTGTAATAGTATCTCCCTTATGGCAGCTATTGTCAAAACACCCTTGTTCCCTGTCAAGCATTGAAGCTGTTATCAGTTCCAGACTGCTGACTGGACTTGAGTTGCGATAAACTATTTTGCACATGACTTTGGCATAAGAACACGTTTCAGTTGCATTTTTCAATATGACCTGACCATCAGACATTTGACATAGCATGCGCAATTGTTATTTTAGTATTATTTATACTATAGTAGGGATAGTTCACCCAAAAAATGAAAATTCTGTCATTAATTACTCACTCTCATGTGTTTCAAATCCGTAAGGCTTTCTTTCATCTTCGGAACACAAATGAAGATATTTTTTAATGAAATCTGAGAGCTTTCTGTCCCTCCATTGACAGCAATGCAACTACCACTTTGACGCTTCAAAAAGTTCATAAAGAGGTCGTAAAAACTATCCTAAGTTAATTATTTTCATCATAAAAAGCGATTCAGTCTTTTTAGAAAATTTATACTAAACCACTCAATTCATATGGATTAGATTTACGATCTCTTTATGAACTTTTTGAAGCATCAAAGTGGTAGTTGCATAGCTGTCAATGGAGAGACAGAAAGCTCTGATTTCATTTGTGTTCCAAAGAACTAACCCTTAAATATTTTGAATTTATTTATTTTCTTTAAGATTTAGTAACTCGTTTAGTAACTCAAACTCATTTTTATTGGTTTTTAACATCTCTATTTAGCTTTTAATTAATTTTTTTAGTTTAGTACTTCACCTTAAATTTATTTCAGGTAGTTGCCAAGGCAACATCTTTAATTTTTGTTTTCATCTTTCTTTCTTGTTTTAATGTAATAGTTGCAGTTTTAGTTTACATTAACAACCCTGGCATGCACTTAAAGGGATAGTTCACCCAAAAATGAAATTTCTGTCATCATTTACTCACCCGTAGATTGTTTCAAACCTGTATACATTTCTTTGTTCTTTTGAAAAACAAAGGAAGATATCTTGAAGTAAGTTTGTAACCCGGCCGCTTTGGGCCACCATTGACTACCATAGTATATTTTTTCCTACAATGGAAGTCAGTGGTGGCTCAAAGCAGCCTGGTTACAAACTTTCTTCAAAATATCTTCTTTTGCATTTAGCAGTACAAAGAAATGTATACAGGTTTGGAATAACCTGAGGCTGAGTAAATGATGACAGAATTTTCATTTTTGGGTGAACTGTCCCTTTAAGAATGCAGCTTAGAATGCAGTATTAAAGGTTAAGTTCACCCAAAAATGCAAATGTGATCATCCATATGCCATTTTACTCGCTCTGTTGTTGGAAAGATATTTAGCAGAAAGTCTTACATCTCATTTAAATATGGCACAGCAAGCATTAGTGACGAGACGCACATGAAACAGTGTTGTTTGACGTGATGACAGCAAACCTGGCATGACACATCTTGATTTGCTATTTTTAAATTGAATGTGAGAAACAAATTAAATTGAAGAGTTATGACGGAAAAGATTTCAGCAGAAAAAGGTTTAAATTTGGTCTTGTTCCTCACAGACCATGTGAAATCACTTGAACTACGTTTTATGGTGATTTATAGTGCTTATTTTTACAGCATGACAGTTCCTATTTATTTTTTATTGTATTGGAAAATCTATTTTCTTTTGTGTTCTGTGGAAGAAAGAAGTACCGCTTTGTGA
>RJVU01048406.1:633831-662137 GCA_003731715.1 Anabarilius grahami | reverse complement strand
AAAAAAGTGAAATTATAATCAACCTCCCCTTTAATGGGGCAACAAGATATGTCCTAAAACCATAGTAGTACCATGATACTTTTTGTTTGCTCTCTTTCTTTTCTTCTCTCCTACTTCAAAACAAACTCTCTGGCTGCTTTTGTGTGTTTTCCTCCCCTTTTTTCTCTCTCACACAGATATGCAGCCACACCTTGTTCCTTTATATCTATCAGTCAGTGCTGCTTTTGTTGGGAAGGCTGAACATGCCAGAGTCCATTCACCGCTTCTACAAAACACCTGTTACGTCACGCTGGGTCCAGGGGAAAGGAGCGACTTACCATGGTCTTTTCTTTTAGTCATTGCAGGTCAAACAGCCACACTATTCAGTCAGTTTCAGGTGCAGTGCTGCTTCAGACATAATCAGTCTTCAGTTTTCCTCGCGGTCGCACTACCTGCCCCGCTCTGACTGTTTTTAATGTGTGCCCTTTCAGCTGACAATGTAACACTGTCCTCATGTTACTGCTGTGCAGCGTGAGAAAGGGAAGTGTATGCTGTAGACCTCAGCCAGAAGCAATTAAACTGTTTATGAAGCATTAGCTGAAGTATTTGTGTTAGCCTTGCTATTTATTTTGTGACACACATACTAATGTGCAATGTTGATTGTGTCCACTTAGACTCTCAAATACTCTTTGAGAAGATTTGAAAAGCGTATGACTTATGAGTAAGGATGAAACACAGGAAGTTGAGCTCACTCTCTGGACTGGCCCTTGCGCCTCGGTAGAGTCGTCTGTAGCTGGCTTCACACTGTGTACTAACTAGGTGCGACAACAAAGTGTCAAGTATCACATCTCCTCCATGTTAATGTGAGTTTTTGTACTAATTGCTACTGTTGGGATAGATCAGGGTGTGCTTGAGGGTGAACTTGACCTTCAGTCTTCATGTCCTGGTCAGTAAGCATTTAGGTCTAGCTCTTTTCCTGGTGAGAAAGGCAGCTCACTTTTCATGAGCTATTTAATTCATATATACTGTGTGTGTGTGTGTATATATATCTCATTAGTTAACATTAGTTAATGCATTCACTAACATAAACTAACAATAACCAATATATTTTTACAGCATTTATTAAAGGGTTAGTTCACCCATAAATGAAATTCTGTCATTAATTACTCACTCTCATGTCGTTCCACACCGTAAGACCTTCGTTCATCATCTGAACACAAATTAAGATATTTTTGATGAAATCCGATGGCTCAGTGAGGCCTCCATTGCCAGCAAGATAATTAACACTTTCAGATGTCCAGAAAGGTGCTAAAGACATATTTAAAACAGTTATGTGACTACAGTGGTTCAACATTAATGTTATGAAGCGATGAGAATACTTTTTGTCTGCCAAAAAAACTAAATAACGACTTTATTCAACAATATCTAGTGATGGGCGATTTCAGAACACTGCTTCATGAAGCTTCAAAGCTTTATGAATCTTTTGTTTTGAATCAGTGATTCGGAGCGTGTATCAAACTGCCAAAGTCATTGAAATTTCGAAACGCTTATGACGTAACGAAGCCTCGTTTACTGAAATCATGTGACTTTGGCAGTTTGATACGCGCTCCGAACCACTGAGCAGTGTTTTGAAATCGCCCATCACAAGATATTGTTGAATAAAGTCGTTGTTTGTTTTTTTTGGTGCACATAAAGTATTCACATCGCTTCCTTCTTGTGAGGGCAAAGATTTCAGCATCATTACTCCAGTCCTCAATGTCACATGATCCTTCAGAAATCATTCTAATATGCTGATTTGCTGCTCAAGAAACATTATTATTATCAGTGTTGAAAACATGATATATTTGTGGAAACTGTGGCACTTTTTTCAGGATTCTTTGATGAATAGAAAGTTCAAAAGAACAGTGTTTATTTGAAATGGAAATCTTTTATTAATGTCTTTACTGTCTCTTTTGATCAGTTTAATGTGTCCTGCCAAAACTTACTGACCCCAAACTTTTAAATGGTAATGTACATCAGTGGTAAAATATGTGGCGAATGCCATGTCACGTTGACTTCAGCATCTTCTGATTGGCTTTGAGGTACTTTCAGTTAGATTATAAAATGTCTTGATGCTCAAATTATACTTTTTCTGTCAATACAATACCTGGGGTGCTGAAATTGCAACTGTAAAAATACTCTAGGCATTGTTCAGATAGACAGCAAAATTGTATTTTTGCATGTCTGACTGAAACCTACTGAGTTGAAAAGCAAAAAAGTGCTTGCTGCAGGATGTGCATAAATGTGTGATATACAGTAATGCCACAGATGATGTTATCTCATGCCTATCATGAGTTCAGCACCTCACTGTGTCATGATCATGTCACAATACACAAATGCAGCATTTCCAGTTTTCCATCATCTCTTTCCGCAATAACAGCTACTCTGCTGTAAGTCTCCTTGGCATCATGCTGACACTTAAACACTACTATGGCAAATGAAATGCTGGTAAACTTTAAAAAAATGATACCTACTGGTACGTCTGACAACCCTAGTAAGTCCTTAAAAACTGTATGCAGTATAAAGGAAGTCATTTTTTAATCTTCACCTCGTTAATATTTAACGTTTTAATTATAAACTAGTTCTTGTCGTTGTTGATTATAGATTCTTGTTTAGGCAGAGACTGAGAGAAAACAAAAGAGAGGGGAAGAGGAACCATTTCAGCTGCCTAGTAAAAACCACAACACCTGGGATCAAGGAAGTGAGTGAGCATGTGTGGGTTTGTGTGTGGTTCCCATACGCCGTGATGTTTCTGACCCCAGCCGCCTTATAAAAGGGCCCTTTGATGAAGAGGCAGTCCTGCTTTAGCATGGCAGAGCTTTAGGTGTGTGTGTGAGATTAGGAGGTAGAGGGTGTACTTTAACCCATTTAGTACTGGGTGCTTGCCAGATTTAGTAGCTTAGTCGACTAATCCCCTTCCGCCTGCCCTTTTCTTACCAACAAGTGTCTCTACTTGTGTCTTTGTGTGTGTGTGTTTGTGTACTTGTGTGTTTGTGAGCTTCTGTGAAAGCAAAAGAGGGGATGAGAGAGAGAGAGAGAATTGGGAACTGTGTTCACCTCCATTGATTGTTTCCTGGCTGTAAAACATGTTGATGGTTTCTCTGATGGGATTTGAAACAGACCTGTATGTTTAACCAGACAGCGGCTGACTCAGCTCTCGTTCTGTAATGTTTACTATATTCTCTCTTTCTGTTTCTTTTTTCCCCCCCATCGTTTGCTCATGACTGGAGTTTTGGAGTTACTGAGGGGACTTCCATGATATTCTCTTAGCCAAAGTAACAAAGTACTTGTGTGGGCTAGGTTATATATATATATAAAAATGCTCATTTATCAATAAAAACAGCTATTGTAGTTCTGGTGGGTCGAAACCCAAAAAAGTCCATCAAGAATTCATTCAAGAATTCAGAAAAAAATACATCACGGTTTTTATTAAACATCATACTGCTTTCATTGATAACATTTAATAATAAGAAGAAATGTTTGTAGAGAAATGTTTCTACTAAAAATCACAGGACAAATTACATTTTATATAGCTGATTTAGCTGAATATAATTGTGGCGACCAGGGCGGGCGAGAGCCGTGAGGGAACGGCGCGAGGCCGGTGGCGCGAGAGTTAATGAGCTCCACCTGTGAGGCGCACCGGCCTTGAGTCTCTCACGGAGGAGCTCCGGAAGTATAAAAGGAGGAGCGACGACAGTGAAGGACGAGAGAGGACCAGGCCTGGACTTTACGTTATGTTTTATTATGTTTGTGTGGCCGGCAGACGTCCGCGAGGGTCTGCCGGCATTACTTTCGTTTTGTTTATTTTGAATTAAAGTTATGTTGAATGTTCGCCGGTTCCCTCCTCCTTCTTCCCGTATTTACGAACTGTTACAATAATATATTATTTAATATTTATAAAATAAATATAAATAGAAAACTGCTATTTTAAATTTTAATAATATTTCACAATATCACAATTGTATTTTTAATCAGCCTTGGTGAGCATAAAAGATTTCTTTTAAAACATTAAAGGATTAGTTCACTTTAAAATAAAAATTTCCCCAAGCTTTACTCACGCTCAAGCCATCCTAGGTGTATATGACTTTCTTCTTTCTGATGAACACAATCTGAGTTATATTAATAAATATCCTGATGCATCCAAGCTTTATAATGGCAGTGAACTGGACCAATGAGTTTGAATCTCAAGAAAGTGCATCAATCCATCATAAACGTTCTCCACACGGCTCCGGGGGGTTAATAAATGCCTTTCTGAAGCGAAGCGATGCGTTTGTGTAAGAAAAATATCCATATTTAACAAGTTATAAAGTAAAATATCTAGCTTCCGGCAGACCGCCTTCTGTATTGAACTTACGAAGAAAGTGAAATGCCTCTCACAGTTCAAAACGCTTACGCTACGGCTTCCGTATTCAACTTGCGCAAGTTAAGCTTTTTTCGTAAGTTGAATACGGAAGGTGGTCTGGCGGTAGCTGGATATTTCATAACTTGTTAAATATGGATATTTTTCTTACACAAACGCATCGCTTCGCTTCAGAAGGCCTTTATTAACCCCCTGGAGCCGTGTGGAGTATGTTTGTGATGGATGGATGCACTTTCTTGAGATTCAAACTCGTTGGTCCTGTTCACTGCCATTATAAAGCTTGGACGCATCAGGATATTTATTAATATAACTCTGATTGTGTTCATCAGAAAGAAAGTCATATACACCTAGGATGGCTTGAGGGGGAGTAAATCTTGGGGTCATTTTCTTTTTATAGTGAACTATTCTTTTAAAAAATCTTACCAACCCAAAACTTTTGAACAGTAGTAGTAATACACATTTTGTCATAATGTTTACACACCTGCATTACAGTGATTTTCCATTTACTCAGAGTAATGTAGCCCACTTTGCTGACATTTTCTTGCATTAAATCACCCTGCAAGAAAGTCCATATTTTATGCTAGTGACGCCCACCATACACCATTCTTCATAGTACTGCATGCTAGACTATACTTTAACCGTGATTAAGAGAGCTAATGTAGTGTTGTTTTTTTTTAATCTCATTCCATCTGAACTGTAATGGCAGCGCTGCATTTGAAGTGGTCTGGCATGTTTGTGAGTGCACATGCTTCAGTCTTGCTTGGCTCGCTGAAGGCTCGGTACTTTATGTCTGAGCCGAGTCTCTGTCACGTTGCCTTACGGCTCAGTGCTATAGAAACCGGGTCAAACAACTCGCTCTGCAGCTCTCCCTCACCCTCCTCCCCATCCTTCCTCTTTCTTCTCCACCACCAGGGCAAAATGTCTGTGAATAATCTGCAGAGATTTATAATTAACCACAGATGAATTTAGTAAAAAACTCAGAAGGAAAATCAGCTTTTTTGCCTCCATTTTTCTCCCTATTACGTGAAGAAATTAAACATATTAAAGGAATTGTTTACCCAGAAATTAAAATTTTAATTATCTTCATCCTTATGAGTCCTTATGATATCCTCCCACATTTTGAAGAGCGTTTAATTTGCATGTTTTTTTTTTCTCCATGCAGTTGCGACGAACAAGGACTAAAGCTCAGAAGCTTCATAAGACGCAGGGTTTTCAATGAATATTAATGTAAATGTTGGTCTCTTTCTCACACAAAGCTTCATATGACTTTAGAAGACTACTTTTATAATATTTTAATGGTACTTTTTGATGCGTAAAGCTTCGGTCATGATTTATTGTAACTACATGGAAAATAAATTAATCTCCTTTTGTGATCCACAGAATGTTCTTTTTTTTCTGATCTATACTTTTAAACTGAACTGTAAATGCATTTTAAATTGTCTAGTTACGGCTGACGCTTAGTTTGTTGTGGCTGCTTGTGATATCACTATTGTGTGCATGAGAGAGTTGTCAGATCTGTAACGATCAATAGAGCGGCCCTGTCAAACACTGAACACGATGCTTGAGCTTCACATGCCTGTAATAACCATATCTAATAACATTATCACAGGTGTTTAATAATAACATTATCACATGCGTTTATTAACAGCGCTGTCAAAGCCTCTGTACATCTGTAACAAGATACGGCCGTTGGATTTTGCAGAAGGAGTGTTATTTTACTATTATTTATATACTGTTATAGCATATATAGATAGATAGATAGATAGATAGATAGATAGATAGATAGATAGATAGATAGATAGATAGATAGATAGATAGATAGAGATTTATTTATTTTTTTTATTTTTTTTCAGTTTTAATTTAAACTATTAGTAGTTTTGCTCTGTGACTGTCTTTTTTTTTTTTTTTACTATAGTTTGTATTTCTATTTAGCTTAATCTTTTATTTCAGTTTAAGTAATTTTAGTACTTCAACAAATTTATTGGTTACACTTTATTTTACAGTGCCGTATTACATTGTAATTACTCAAATAAGTACTGAGTACTATTAATTAACTACATGTACTTACTATAGAGTCTGTTAGGGTTAGGGATTGGTTTAGGGTTAGTTACTTGTAATTATGCATAATTTACTGTTATTACTATAGTAAGTACATGTAGTAACGTGTAACTACAGCACTGTAAAATAAAGTGTTACCAATTTATTTAAATTAGCAAAAAAGTTAGGCAACTTATCATTTTCTTTTTCATCTCTTTTTTTTTATTTTTTTTAGGTCAAGTTTTAGTAATTTTATTACTTATATTAAAAAAACTTGTTTAATTTTAGTTAATTGCAGGTCAGTAAGAAGGAAACAAGTGCACATCCACTGAAGCAGGACTTATTTCATTTACCAATGTTTCTGCTAGTAGCCTTTGTCAAGGTATAGTTTTGACAAGTCAACATTTTAGTTGCAAGTCAACATTTTTTTCATCTGCTATTTATATTTTATTTTAGCCTTGTTTTAATCAACAATTAAAAAAAATATATGTTTTTAGTCAATAATAACAAAACTGTGCAGCACTAAATAACACAATAGTCTTTTTTCTGAAGGTCACATGAACAAACAGGAAAGCCGGTTTCATCATATCCGCTTGTCAGAGAAAGTGTTAACAGCAGTATGAACTGACAGCGAAATCTATGGACTTTGAAGGTAATAAGTAGGGCTGGGACAATACATCGATTATCGATTCGCGATACAATTATTCTGTATCGATTCTGATATTTTCCGAATGTATCGCAAATCGATTCTGAGCTTAGTTTTTAACAACAAATGACACTACGTGCTTTAGAAACAGCCGTACTCTGCCTACTTCCAGTTCCTTTACACACACCACTTAAACCTAAAATAATCATTCATAAAGTTTGAAAAGGTTGAAGTGAATTACAAGAGTGTTCGCAGTGGGCTGTGTTTACATTAATCTCATGTCATAAAAGCATTATGAGCCGAGGTGAAAGTATATTTAACCATTTACATGACTCAGCCGAATGCACGAGCGCTCTCCAGCACTCTTCTTCGTGAGCATTTGAGTGTGAGGTTAAAAACTAGCCTAGAGTGCCATTTGCTGTTAAAACTAAGCTCAGAATCGATTCGAGAGAGAATCGCAATAAGTTCGGAAAATATCAGAATCGATCCAGAGTAATTGTAATACGGAAGTTTGTTGCACACAGCCCCCATGGTGTGCTGCAGGAGTCTTGGCCCCCTCAAGCTTGTGCCAAGGGCCGCACCCTGCAGCCCATCTGTGCCCATTTCTGTAGGTGCACACAGCAGCTGGCATGGTGCTGGACGGCTCGGTAAGGGCAGGCCTGGGCAGACCGGTTGCCATCTGGGCTTATTGCTGCACATGAGCCACTCTCCTCCAAGCCTCAAAGAGAGCCACAAGAAACATGGTCCAGAGGTCACAAGAGGACAGGGAGATGACATAGCTGAACTTCACAGACCTGAAGCTCAATAATGCACCCTAGATTAACACAACAAAGCACTAACGTAAAAGCTCTTACCGTCTCGCATTTAGGCCGGAAATGCTGAAAACAGCACAGTGGTGAGAGCAGGGGTCTGCGTTCGCATTTTAGTGTTTCTGTAGCGTTAAAAGCTCAGATGCAGTTGCTCAGCTGGGATTCTGCCTGTTTGCGTTCATTGTTTGTTTTTGTGTGTCTGGCTTCAAACAAAAAATGCACCCAAGAATCTGGAGCATGTGCCGACAGATATGGGACTGAGAAAGCACAAGTTGTTTTTTGTTGTTGACATTTTGTGTCCTCCTGACCAATTATGACTCTTGTTCATTTGCAGAGTAGGGTTGTCAAAAGTACCAGTACTTTGGTATCAAGTCGGTACTGAAATTTAAAAAATGTGACACTACCAGCATTTCTGCAGTACCGAGTACCATTAAAAAAATAAAAATAAAAAAATTTGAAAACCGAAAATTGCTGTATATTTACAGACATTCTGTAAAAGATACAGCATGTTACTGTTTTATGAAAATGCAGTATAAAGGCCTGTTCACACCGCTAACTATAAAGATTACAATAAAGATATAGTTCTAGAAATTGTTCTAAACATAAAAGAATAGCACTGTCCACACCACTAGTTTCGACGTTTCCTTTGAAGTTGCAGTGAAAAAGACTAAGCATTGTTTTTGTTTTTGTTCCGCTATATTGACTTCGTCAGGTACATTCACTGTTAGATTAGATCGATTACACTAGCTATTCACTCGAAACATAGTGTGCTGAGGACATCTGAAAGCCATGTAAATGCAACAAGAACAGTAAAAAACATGTTGTACACACTTTAAAACCGCATAGCGTGAGCTTAGAATAAATTGACCTTTATCGTTCATTGGTGTGAACGAGGCTTAATACTGTTAGAAATAACCTGTAAATGTACAGTAAAGTTTTACTGTGCCGAATTTGGAAAGGCACAGAAAATGGATAACGCATTCAACAGCGCCCCTAAAGGGACATGGTTAAGCTTGCTGCGGTAGTCGGTTACATTACAGTACATCAGATTTCCCTTATCACGTGAAGAGAGTAAAGAGAAATGACTGACAGGTAGGATTTGGTGCGCAACAGATCTTGAGCGTCATTTTTGGGGATTTACACAGAAATTGCTTGTAAATAATTACAAAGAAATTGCTAGTATTATCACATTGAATTAAACTTGAAATTCTGAAGTAGAAAGATTGAAAAAAATTTTTTTTATATTTTATTTACAACTTCCAAAGATATATTTTTTCGGTGTATGCTGATTTGCCGCTTACATTCATCTTTATTTTTAAACCCTTCAAAAATCTTCTGGTAGTAGTACATCATGCAGACTTGTTTAGCGTTCTGTTTTCAACACACTTTGATGGGACGCTTGGATTCATGCGCACTCTTTTGGACAGATTGTATGTAAATTGGTACATTTATCAGTGTAGATGTAATTTTTTATTTGACACAAGTCAGTATGACAATACATAGCATCTAATGCTCTAACTAAAGCCTATTGCTTTATGCTTTCTCAGAATAAAAACTTGCTTTGGGTACTTTCAAAATGAAAGGCTGGAAATTAGTGGGGTATTTTGTAAACTCAGTAGCGTTGGCTGGCTTGCCGGGGCAGCAGACAGTTGGTTCTGGTTTCCAGTACCTCTCCCCTCGGCTTTAATTGTTTGCAGGAGCTGCAGTTCATTACAGTGCTAACTGCAAACCAGCAAACTGCTAACAGCTTTAGCCAAGGCCACCCAGTGGGCTTACAGCTCCCCTTTTCCCTGCTCTGTCCATCTGGCTCAGGGAAGGAAGAGAGATTGAGGGGGAGTTAGATTACAACATACTGTATCTCAAAGGGATGCGGAGCTCCATAAATGCACGCTGTTGAGGTTAACTGCTGACTGAGTCTGCTCAATGATAACCGCCTCACGCTCACATTTGCCCCCGTGGATACGCACTTAATGCTGAGGAACGACTAAAATATTGGTCCTTTGTGATTTGTTCATTTAGTTTCCCCCCCCCCATGACTTAAACACTAACTGTGCCTATATCAACATGCAATATTGTTGACGAAAAAGATAAAAATAAAAACTTAACCAAAATTCCTCTATATTTTCTTCAACAAATCTCAACCAGATTGTTTGCAATTGTATTTGCGAAATAAATGCACTTGCGTCACACTATGTGTGACAATATAAAGTCTTTTTGTTTTAATAGAAAAACATTAAAGGCACAATATGCAATTTTCGCTGCTAGAGGTCGCTTATTCAAAACAAAGGCGTAGCTTGATGACGCCTTGATTTCATCGAATAATGGGAGGTGTTGTCTTTACGTTTACAGCCGGTGGAAAAGAATCCATCTGGCAGAAATCATATTAATGGATGAGATAATGTATTAAAGATTTATTAACATTACTGTAGTATGAAGCAGGGTTTGGCTGAAAGCTGTTGGAGCTGAATGAGGCCGCTGGAGCAATTTCTAATGAGAGACGAGCACGACACACGGATTGAGAGCTTTTATTATACCGCAGACAAGCACTTCCGCTTCTTCCGGTCATGAGTATGTGTGGTAACGCAGCGCTGTTTTATCATATTAGATAGATTTGTGTGTTGAAAGTTGTTATAATGCTATTCTGCGTTCGCTCGGCGGCTGCTATGAGACACTTGTTGCACACTGCAGTAAGCTAGATTGATATTAGGCGCGGTAAATCAAGAAAACGAGATTTAAACAATAAGACATTATTAGTTTTCTGTCGATGAATGTATCCAAACAGTTGCTCAACTGTCTAATAAAACACATAATTTATTAAAGCGTCTTTGGTGTTTCCATGGTTTCTACAAAATAACACCGGAAATCAAGGATAACGTGGGTATGATGTCATTGATAGGTGACACACGGTCACTGTCCTGGTTAAAATTGCTTATTTCTCTGGATTTAAACATTCTTGGAAACATTGAGGATAATGTAAGTACACAAGTCAACAAAATAAACAACATTGTTCTAGTGGTTTTGGGATATTTTAATAAGGGTAATTTGGAATTATTGGAATTACTTTTTGGAATTTTACTGTTTTAACTTTTGCAAAAAGCTTTTGAGTTTTACCTGTTTTCATAATGTAGAGAATGTTTATTTATAGGATAATATTATATATCAGGAAATTAGATGAATAAATGAGTAAAATAAACCATTGGTTAAAAAGTTAAAATTGTCTTGATTTGTGCTTATTGGTGAAAGCGCATTAATTCTGATGAAATGTAAAAAAAATTCTCAAATGACAACAATCATGGTCAGTGATCAACATTACAATTTTATCTTTCGTTGCCTGTACACAGACATGTTGAGACTTGTACTGGTTTGAGGGTGGGGTGTAAAATTTTGCTCAACATCACCTCAGACCACATCATTCACTTACCAGACAAATGTCTCTTTTTAAGAATGTGTGTTTAGGCTGGGAAAGATGTGCATGCTGGTGTTTTATTGTGAGGGCAAACGTTACACATCCAGAAACAGGCGTGAGGAATGTGGTGTACAGGAGAGTGGGATACACTCAGGAGTCGTGGGAGGGTTGGCAGACTTTGGATTACAACACAAACACACACAGGCCGGGAGGAGCCCCGCGCATGAATAATTCAGCCACTGTCGGTGATTATAGCGGCCCACTGCTGTTTCTGCCGTTCAGCTGTGTTACCGATCGCCATGCAGCGCCACGCCTGTGCGGTCACCCCGCATGAATACTGCAAGACGTTTGGTTATTATACGATATGAATACCAGAACACTATATGCTTGTTATACATTATGAAAGGAAGAAATGCTTCGGGGTCGTGTGTCAATTTTTCTTCCTGTAAGCGTGTTGACTTTAGTGAGATTTTGGGGTGAGTGAGACTGATTAAATGGCTAAAAGAGCAGTTATATTGGGTTGTTTTTGTGCCTGTGTGTGCTTAGCAGAGTGAATGGAAAGAAGATGAAGATTAAGGGTTCATTAAAAATTGGGAGATTTGAACCAGGCAAAGTATAAGTAGTATGAACTATTTTAGTGCTTTAGTAGTATTAACTATTCCTAAAAATAGATTTTAATATATTTGTTATATATTCTTGACCCTTTTCAGCAGTAGCCTAAAAATATTTAAAATGAAATACTGCTTTCCTTAATTTATACTGCACAATGTCAAAAGTATACTGCCTTCAGTTGTTTTTAAATAGTGCACTGTTGTTCAAAACTTTGAGGTCAGTAATGTTTTTATTAAATACAGTATGCTGTTCATTAAGGCTGCATTAATTGGATCCAAAAATACAGTAAACAATATTGTGAAATATTATTACAATTTTAAATAACTGTTTTCTATTAATATACATTTAAAAATGTAATTTATTCCTGTGATGCAAAGCTGAATTTTCAACATCATTTTTCCTGTCACATGATCCTTCAGAAATCCTTCTAATATGCTGATTTGGTACTGAAAAGAAAAAAAAAAGTCTTATTGTTAATGTTGAAAACACTTGTGCTGCTTAATATTTTGGTGGAAAGTTGATACTTTTTTTCAGGATTCTTTGACCAGACAATTCAAAAGAACATTTATTTGAAATCTTTTGTAGCATAATAAAAGTCTTAACTGTCACTTTTGTTCAATTTAATGTGTCCTTGCTAAATAAAAAAAACTTGCTGACCCGAAACTTTTGAACAGTAGTGTATGGAAGCTCGTTTCCGCCATGAAATAAAAAATAAAAAAGGTAATTGCGACTTTTTATCCCACAATTCTGACTTTTTTCTCGCAATTGTGAGTTTATATCTCACAATTCTGACTTTTTTCTCAGAATTGCGAGATATAAACTCACAATTGCGAGATATAAACTCACAGTTGCAAGTTATAAAGTCAGAATTGTGTGATAGAAAGTCAGAACTGTGTGATATAAAGTCAGAATTGTGTGATAGAAAGTCAGAATTGTGTGATAGAAAGTCAGAATTGTGTGATAGAAAGTCAGAATTGTGTGACATAAAGTCAGAACTGTGTGATAGAAAGTCAGAACTGTGTGATATAAAGTCAGAATTGTGTGATAGAAAGTCAGAATTGTGTGATAGAAAGTCAGAACTATGTGATAAAAAATGTCATAATTGTGTGATAGAAAGTCAGAATTGCGAGTTATAAAGTCAGAATTGTGATACATAAACACAAATCTGAGAAAAAAAGTCAGAATTGCGAGTTTATATCTCGCAGTTCTGACTTTTTAAAATGCGATTGCGAGTTTATATCATGCAATTCTGACTTAATAACTCACAATTGAGTTTATATCTCACAGTCCTAAAAAAAAAATCTGAATTGCGTCATAACTCACAATTGTGAGAAAAAGTCAGAAGTGTGAATTTATAACAAACAATTCTGACTTTACATCATGCAATTCTGACTTTATAACTCAGAATTACGAGAAAAAAAGTCAGAATTGTGAGAGAAAGTTGCAATTACCTTTTTTAAATTTTTTTATTTAGTGGAGGAAACAAGCATCCATTATAGTGTTTGTAAAACAGATTTAGACAACAATGTTTTAAACTGTAGTATGCCACATTGATGTCCTCACTGTGTCACATGATCTCATCACATTGGCTTGGTTAACATCTTGGAAATAAAAATGTTTATTTTGTGTTTTTAATCCAATATATTAATGGCTTAACTATTGGCAGTCTGGTCAAGGGCGATGTTGAAAATCAAGACTAATAATTTTTCCGGTTCATTCGTCACACTGAAAATGTCAAGTCAAGTGCATTGCATTGTGGGATTCTGTATTCCATGCAGTTTGCTCTGTTGTATACTGCACATTTTTGAAAAATATGGGTCATGTGGGTATTCCGGTTGAAACTTTGCATGCTGTGCACAGTATTCATACTCCAGTAATAGTGTGACGAGTAAGATGATATTCTGAACAGAGTCTCTATTCTGTGCTTCAGATGTTGGCCTTCTTAGCTACAGGCAAACATCCTCCTCAAACAGAATTTGGGAAAAATGAAGAAAATAAACTTTCTGAACTTGTACATTACAAACACATTCTCGTTCCACAAAATATTCTCATACGCATTCTTTCTTGTTTTCTTCTCTCTTATTTGTTGTCTTTCTCCTCACGCGTGGTGGAATGAGTCTGAACACAAGCTGATCCTAAAAGCCACAAACTCTCTAAGTGGAGAGATTCTTATTACTTACTTAATTCTGATTTCCTTCAACACGTTTTATGTTTCTCCAGCTGTATCTTCAGAGTTCAAATAATAAATGTTTACCCGCAAAAGGTTATCTTGATTCCTCATTCATTGAAGCATGACTGACCTTTGTCTGCTGGCGCTGTTTTTTCTAGTTATAGACCTCATATACCGAGTAAATTTATTTAATAAGATTTCTTGCAATTTTTTTTTAGCAAACTGATATAATTGCTTTCTTTTGAACTTTTGGGTTATGAACATTGGAGAAAAACAATGTTGGAGCTGAATGTATGCTAGGAAACAATCACAAACAAGACATAGACTCCCCTGGGCCCCGAACAGGGAATGCAGTAAAATTCCCTCTTCTAGTTAACGTGGATCACAAAGCTCTCTCTCTCTTTTTCTGTTCTTTCTCTCTCTCTCTCTCTCCACCCTCTCATCTCATTGTTAGTGGGTGTAACTCAGAGAAAGGCGTCATTTCATTAGGACTAGAGTAGCAGCATTATCTCTATCACTGGGCTCCATCATCCTCAGCACTGGCTTCTGCTTTATCTGGTTCTCATGACAGCTCTGAAAAGCCCTTTCCCACAAAGAGCCACTCAGATCTTTACAACGAAGGAAAAGCGATCTAGGGCATCTTTGGAGACCGATTTGCTAGTGAAAGCACAAGAGCTCTGCAGACTCATTCAGAAATCTGCACACATGCAGTAATACATGCAAAGCCAGGCATTTTCAGACATGCAGATGCGTTTGCATTCTCTCGCATTTTCTAAATTCACGCATGCAAGGTCTTTGTTTGAAAAAGAGGGAGAGGAGCAGACAGAAGAGAAACTGTGTCAGAGACTCTTTTGTTCGACTACAGTAACCCTCCTCCCCCTTTCTAATGCCTCATGACCCATGCTATTGTGTTGGTTAGTTGGTTGGGGTTAGAGAGGGTTCAGTTCTGTTAGATGAGTTTGGACCACATACTAGCTTTGTCTGACCTGTATCAGAAGTGGTGCTTATTTTAAAGACAGACAGCACAAACACTTTTAAAAAGTTGTTTTTGGACAATGTGGGTGTCCAGATACTCTGTAGACTCATGGGAAAAGAACTTTTGTGCTTATGTAAATGAGTTATTGTTCAATTAACCCTCTTGCATTCCGTCCGATCATAGCAGCCTAATTCGTGCTGAGATATTAGATTAAGTTATTAATCTCAGTTTATCTGAAAGCATGTCCCCTGAGGGTTAGAGTACATCTGTGTATGTTTAAAAGAGCGAGAACCATGTGATTTTCAATTAAGCTCCAGAAACAAACATCCAAATGAATCATGTTGCAGCTTTGATAGCCAATAAAGTTAAAAAAAAAATCTGATTGGATGATCTGTGTTTGGAGACATACAGTTTCATTATATGGGCACTTTTGTGTTATTTGGCATTCATAAACGGCCTATAATTTTGTCATATTTATGCCAGCTAAATTGCTTGGAGTAACACTATTGCTTATAAATGACACTCTAAAAAATACTGGGTTGAAAATGGACAAACCCAGCGGTTGGGTTAAATGTTTGCTTAACGTGCTGGGTAGTTTTATTTAACTCTACTATTGTTTAAAAATTACTGTATGGCTGGTATAAAATGAACCCAAAATAGGTTGGAAAATAAAAATCAGACACAGAATTACTAGAGGCAACAATAATATTCAAAAGGTGAACATTTATTAATAAGCAATTTAATAAATGATTATTGTTTAATTATTATTCATTAAACTTATAAATAAGTGTTCATTTATTAAACATTAATAAATGTTAATTTTCAACATATTTTGGGTTCATTTTAATCAAGCAGTACAGTAATTTTTAAACAATAGTTGAGTTAAATAAAACTACCCAGCAGGTTGGGTCAAACATTTAACCTAACTGCTGGGTTAAAACAACCCAGTCACTGGGTTTGTCCATTTTCAGCCCAACTTGGGTTGTTTTTGACCCAGCATTTTTTAGGGTGTAGGATTATTAATAATTATAATAATTAATTTTTTATTATTATTTATAGTATTGGTGGTGGTAGTAGTAGTAGTAATATGAATAAGAATATGAATATAATGGAAATAAACAATTCTGTTTCNNNNATTTAGGTCAAACATTGAATATTGTTCATAAACTGCATGAATGTTGGCTGTTTATTAGTGTTATTAATATTAATAGTTATTACAATAATTGTTTTTATTATTAATAATAAATAAATATTTTTTATCTATGCATTTGCTGATTGAGCACTGTGCTATGTCCGAACTGTTTGCATTTTATTTTATACGTATTATCTTTTTATTCTTTTAATTCCTTTTCCTGTTTTTATTTCATTTTTAATGTTTTTTTTTAATAACTTTTTTATGTATCATCCTGTTATTTCTGACTTTTAATGCATTTTAAATATTGCTGTCTGGTTGAAAGAGCTGGGAGAATTAGGAAGAAAGCATTTGTGATTAGGTTCAAATTTGGTAAATTTGGATAATGGGACAAACCATGGGGAAATTTGAGCTGTGGTGCATGGTTAAGATATCTCTGGATTACAGTCAGGACACTTTCCAAAGGGGAAATTTGAACTGCATTGCATAGATATCTCCGGAAGGGGGATTAGGGCTGTGTGGCGCAGTTTGAGGTGTCTTGGTAAAAGGGGAGATTGAAACTTTGTTCATCAGTTTGAAGTGCCTTAACAGGTAGCGGTCCTGTCGTGTGAGGAAGATCCATTTAGATCTGCTCTGATGGATAGATCCTTTTAGATCCACTCTGACCGGCAACAACAACAAAAAACTCCCTAAGACTTTCTAGCTCATCCATCCAGATAGCAAAATTCTCTGTTTTTACTGTTATTTCTATTTCTTATGCTCTATTTTTATTGTTCTTCTTTATGTAAAGCACATTGAATTACCATTGTGTATGAAATGTGCTATACAAATAAAATTGCATTGCATTGCATTGCATAATAATAATAATAGGAATCAACAGTTCTTCTGCAAAGTGTTAGTTGCCCTAAATGAGCCAAAAATGTAGGCTGTGTATTAATGTTGTTAACATTATTAATGTTGTTAACATTATTAATAATTATTAATTATAATATTTTTGGAGGCAAGGCAATGTCATCTTGCTTAACGCTTCTAATGTTGTGTTTCAGTTGTTGTTGTTGCAGTTGTAATTCTCGTAGCTGTCTGGGATGAAGTTTTAAGTAAGACGTTTTAATCTATGATTGACCCAATGGTAATCCAAAGTGAGTGTCTATCCTGGGGGAGATTTTTTTTTAAAGCATAAACTAGAAGAAAGGGAGCTTTAGCATTCCCCAATGAAGATTCACTCTAGCTTGACCTGCAAAGCCTCATCTGTCCCCCACCGGATGCTGTTTGTCCTCATCACTCAGGCCATCAGTTCTTGTTAAGATGTCTGCAGTGTACTACAGTTACCGGGTGTGTCTTCGGCCCCTCATGGCACAGCTCTCATCATACACATTCATTATGTGATGACACTTAATCACAGGACAGCATGAGTTGTGCCCCCAAATGGGCCTCCCTGGACTCGGTGCTGTGTCTCCCCTAGCTAAATGTTAGTCACAGCATTTCCCCTCAGGGATCAGATAAGTATCTTTGTATCCGTCAGTATATCATAACATTAATTAGACTGGGTTAAACTAGACGCATGCCTGGACATGGTTATGAAAATACATGAAGAACCTGAGATGCTTGCATGCTAATTTAATTCCCCATCTCTTAAAGTCTCTCAGTGTCAGCACTGATTCAGTCATATATCACACCAGTGTTTCCTGCACTGCGCTTTTAAGAATCTACAGCACAGTCGGTGTAGAAATTATATTTAGAATTTTGAGCTTGCAGTCTGAATTGAATTGAGGTAAATATTGCAATAGATCTTTCTACAATGATCATTACATTATCATTATTGACAGATTGTTCGTGTGACTCTATATAGTTAAAGATACACAAGAGTTTTAATAAAATGCATTCAGTTTAATTAAAAAAATTTAATTAAAGGTGCAGTAAGCGATTTCTGAGAAATGCTGTTGAAAGTGGATCGGACTGAGCACCACAGCACACTTGTAGCCAATTAGCAGCAGGGGGCGTGTCTGCTCATGATGGGGGAGGAGAGAGAGACCGTAGACTGTAGAAAGAGATATGGCTGAGAGACATTACAAAAGGGAAAAGGCCAGAGGAACATCACTGGAAAAAGAAGGATTATGATCAGGCAAGAGCTTTAGGACACATTATATTAGATAATATTAGAAAAGCTTTCCAGCGCTGGAGAAAGACCTAGGCTTGAAAACAGACGGTGAGGTTGCGTTGTATCTGCTCCATACGTGAATAACATTTGTTTTGCGAGTGCTGCTGGCGACTAACAACCAACTCTTGTGTACTGTATGTTTGTTTTTTTGTTCATCCTTGTCGCTTGTTCGTCATCTTCACTTTATTTTTCGCGAACCTTTATTTTGCATGATAGCTATGATAAAGAGACATCCACTCTTGCATTGCGTGTTCGTGCATTTTGAGGGCGGAGCATTGAAGGGAGCGGTGTGTTTGTTTGGGTTCATTTTAAATATCAACAGTGCTCAACAATGTTTTTTTACGCCCCATTTACACTAGTGCGTAAAACTGCATTTTAAAACGAAAACAATCCTCGTCTACACTAGCGTTTCCACAGCATTTCAGAAACGATCTCCGTCTACACTACAATACCAAAAACGCATGTCACATGACCGTTCATGCACAGTGGGCATGCGCGTACAAGTGTAAACATTTGCCTCTTGCGCATGTAGGTAGCTGCAGTATTAAAAAAATGCAGAGTTTAACTGCGCAATGGCTGCTTAAATTGACAACAAAGCCAGCAAAGATTGCAGTCCCATGCTATTCAGTCTCCATGTTATTGTTACACGGTCCTCGAGAATATGCAGAGTGAACGTGGGCAGCCACACCATTGTTTTCAAAAGTCTCCATTTTGGTCCGTTTACACTGAAACACAACCCCGGCATTTTCAAACTAAAACGGGCTCTGCAGCGTTTTCATAAGTCTCAGTTTTCGAGGGTTGAAAACGCCAGAGTAGTGTAAACGACAGGCATAACCATAGCAAAAGTTATGTGCTTTAAAACGAAAACGCACTCGTGTAAATGGGCCCTCAGAAATCGCTTACTGCACCTTAAAATCTTTTTTTTTTTTTTTAAGTATTATGAAAATTGTATTGTTTATTTATCATTTATGATTTTAATTTATTATTTGAAGTTTGAATAAATTAAGAAGGGTTTTGTGCATGGGGTGGACAGCATTCAAAAACATTATTCTTTAGGAATTACTGCATAGTTCCTACTGTTGACATCTCAATAATTGGAAACAAGTGAACATATCCAGCACTTCCTATGACCCCTTTTTTACACAGTAGTCATGTGTGCCAACTAGAGTGCAGTCGTGTGTGTGTGTGTGTGTGCTCGTGCAAACGTGTACATTCGCTCTCTCGGGAGAGGGATGCAGCTCTAGCAGCTGTGGGAATGTAATTCAGTCCTGTAGGCTGTCATCATTATCAGGACCCCTGCGGTTGTTGGCTTAGTCTCAGAAGTTTTCCAACAGAGAGAATGAGAGAGAGGGGACACAGTTTTGTCTACAGAAGAGAATATATATATATTTTTAAAAGAATGTAAAATAATAGAGATAAAGGGAATAAAAAAGAACAAGAGAAAGTAAGAAAACGAATGGTGGACATGCAGAATTAAGGAGGAGATAAGTGTTGTTCTCTGGCTGAAGTGTTGGAGGCAGACAGCTGGAGGAAATGGCCTGAATCCCTGCATTCCTGCTTTGGGTCAAACATGAGTCTGAGAGACCCTGCCAGATCCCCAGTTCCTGGAGGATCTCTTTAAACAAAAGAACTGTGTTTCTGAAAGGATGTAATATATTGCTTTATAAAACACTGTGGGGTTGATGCAGATCATACTTGGATCATTCAAAGAATGTCAATGTGTGCAAATCAAAACACTTGATATACTCTCATTTGATATTGTTATAGTATAGTGGCCTCACTTAATTGATGTAGACATATACACTAAGGGTGGGACAAAGTATCGATAGGGCAATATATCGTCATCCTTCTCTGTGCGATATGAGAATCGATATGCTGGCGCCAAATATTGATAATTTAATTAATAAAATAAGGCGCTCTAATAGATTTTCCTGCTCCCAGCATCACTACTTCAAGGCGGTGCTCAACACATGAATGAGGGAAACGTGAACATAAGTTAACTAGCCTAAGAAAAAGAGGTTTTTAACAGGATGGCGGACAGCAGTGTGAGTAAAATAATAGATGCCCCAGCCATGTTTAAGTTCAAAGTCTGGACACACTTAGGTTTTTATACCATTGATGTGACAAACGTAGACATCTTTGACGTTCTTCAAAGACATTGCATCCATCCAAAGCTAAACATACTCCACGCGGCTAAGTTGAACACAGAAGGCAGTCTGGCAGAAGCTAGATATTTTACTTTTAACTGGTTAAATATGGATATTTTTCTTACACAAATGCATCGCTTTGCTTCAGAAGGCCTTTATGAACCCCCTGGAGCTGTGTGGATTACGTTTAGCTTTGGATGGATGCAGTTTCTTGAGCTTTATACTCGTTTGTTCCGTTCACTGCCATTATAAAGCTTGGATACATCAGGATATTTATTAATATAACTCCGATTGTGTTCATCAGAAAGAAGAAAGTCATATACACCTAGGATGGCTTGAGGGTGAGTAAAGCTTGGGGAAATTTTCATTTGAAAGTGAACTAATCAGAATTCACTTTCAATTTTCAATTTTAAAACAGAAAATATCTCCCTTTGCATTGAACTTTGAGCTTCGTAACTTTGCAGATGTTGTTTATGCTCAAACAGCAACATTACACACTAACTATAGTTAAAAAGTGAAATCATAATCAACCACCCCTTTAAGCTACCAAGAGTTAAACCTTTTATCCCTTATATTGTCATGTAGATGCTATTTTAACGGCTTGGACTGTGACCCCTGTTGAGCAGAAGTCTGGAGGAAAAGCGAAACTGCAAGGGATTATTATTATTAGTATCTCTTCACTTAGACTGGGTTGACGTTTCCTCCTGTTGCATAATTTCTAGCACTTCTTGGAACTGAAGGAGAGTAATTAGTCATCAGGCGTAATAGATGGAAATTGCCTCTTTGGCAGCTCTCCCACTGATTGTCATTGAGAGATCTTTTTAAAGCAGTTGAGATGTTTGTAATGGCTGTTCTGTGCTCTAAGAGTTTGGCTTATGTAATCTCAGGTTTCTCGGGGGCTTTTTGACTGCTTTGTGTTTTAAAAAGTACCATCAACACGTGAATCATAAAGCTGTTTACCCCAGCATGAAAACGTGAGGGCGATACTTTTGATATCAGACGGCGAGAATGAATGTGCATCCCAACATCAGATGAGGCCTTACATGACTGCCGTGATGGAGACACAATTGTGTGCATTTCTGTGTGTATGTACGATATGAATCCAGCAGAGGTGTGGGCTTTATCATGGATCTGCGAACTTAGACTTGGACTTGGAAGAGCGGAGGCTGGCTTGGGGTGTAAGAGATGAGATAATGCTGAGAGATTGATTCTCGCAAAACCATGAATAGCTCTTTGTTCTCTCTGAGTTTGAAGTGAAGTTTTCTGTATGTGCTTATTCTCAAGTTGTATATAAAATGATATCTTGGCTCGGCGGCATGTAAAGGCTGTTGTTATGTGTGTGTTGTTGTTGCAATTGCAGTTGCAGCCATACTGAGACTGTGCCTGAGGCTGAGGCTGTTCCATATCAATGCAGAGGTCAAACTCAGAGCCCCTCTGCTGCTCCTCTTCTCTTTCAACAGTCTCTTTTTTGATACATTTTGTCTAGTGATGTGCTGAAATTTCAGTAACAGAAAATTTTGGGCTGAAACAGCAAAAAACTAATTTTCGGTTTTGGTCAAAATGGTTTTGGAGGGCTGAAACCATTGACTGAAGCAATGAAGGCCCCTAAATACTCACCAAAATAGGTCTCTTCGTTCAGGGCTAAAAATAAGTTTGAAATATCTGAGCTTCAGCTTCGTTTAGGTGACTATGACTTCGATACCAAGTCTGTTCTGAAATTAAAAAAATGTGATGCTTTGAGCGCTGTTGAGTGGATTCGCAAACACCTCTGAATGGCCACTAGGGGCTTTCGCACCGAATGGTTCTAGGAACTTAGTTCTAGGAACCAGCCACTAGGATAGTTCCTCAGGAACTAATTTCTCCCCTGGGACATGTTCCTGGTTGCATTCGGACCGGGAATAGGAACCCTGAAGCGGCCGACAGCGGCGTCTTTAAGCGCGGCATTTTCAAAACCAGTGGATGGAAGATGCTGTGATCGGAGCTGTGTTTGTTGTGTGTCGTGGGTTTCGTAATAACGGAGATGGAATGTAAACACATAATTTACGTGACTGAAAGAGCAAAAAGCGGGGCTAAGAGACGAAATTTACTATGACAACTCTCAGTATTACATATCATTGAGGCGGAGAAAAGAGCACAACCCTGCTGACAACAGGTAAAAATGGCGGGTGCTGATGTTTGACATGCATTTGACCAATAAACGTACACTTACGTCATTGGTAGTTCCTGTTGTGCTGGTTTAGACCCTACTCTGAAGTAGGAGCTAATTTAGTTCCCCCAAAAGGAGTTCCTAGAACTAAAATCGTTCCTAGTTCCTGTGGTGCCAACACGACAAAATCCGGGTACTTCAGCTAATAGTTCTAGGAACTATGAAAAGATTCCTCTGGTGCGAAAGCCCCTATTGATTTCATGTGCTCATCAGATATGTCTGTGATTGGCTACAATGATCAACGCTTCAAAAACATGTTGTAAATAGACATCAATGATGCTCTTCACCAATCGCTTACACAGATACACACGGGAGCGTTTGAAAGCAGCCGTCTATCAGCATACTGCTTTCAAACACTCCTGCTTTCAAAACGTTTTTTAAAATCAAACACTTCTGTGTGCTTTTAAATGCTCCTGGGCATTGATCATTGTAGCCAATCACAGACATATCTGATGAGCATGTGAACACAAAGGCTAACCAGAGGTGTTTATGAATCCTCTCAACAGCGCTCAAAGCGTCACATTTGTAAAGTTTCAGTATCGACTTGGTATCGAACTCTGTACTTTTGACAACACTAATGTAAATATGTGCTGCACGATTTCTTCTCTGTAACAAAATACACAGAACAAAAATGACAGCAGTTACGAAAGCATCTCAGTATTGTCACGTCACACTTGTTTATATAGCACTTTATACAGCACTTTACTGTATTAATTGTGTAAAAACTGTCAGTGTCGCTTTCAATTAGAATTACAACTTTAGTTTCTATAAAGCAGCTCTCCAGTGTGTTCATGTTTTACTCACGTCGACGGAGTGAACGGAAGAAATGACCCAGAGAAGATTTCCACTTCAAAGAAGGATCAGAGCACACCTACCTATTATGTAACGGGCATAGACCAATGGTAGTACCAGCTGGAGCGAACTTTTACAGAAAGGTCGCTCTGGTAAGCAGTTTCAAAGTCCAGAAACGAATTCCAAACGAACTTCATTTTGGCCTGATTATGTTCAAAATGACAGCACACCCACTCATATTGACTCAAACTGAATTAATCAAACATTTTTGGTTTCAGTTTTTGACTAAATGAAAACTTTAATTTTGGTTTCAGTAAATTCATTTTGATGCATCACTAATTTTGTTAGCTAACAGTGTATTTAAAATTTTAATTTATCAGCAGATAGCCATGGCTCTATTGTAAACTCACTGCTATTTGGACTGCTCGTCTAAATTCACAGAAATATCTGTCTGTTGGTAACATGCATCCCTCTGCCTCAGACTCTGTGCCAGCGAAGGATGTCAGTGAGCCCTCGGTTCTGTCACAGTTGAGTCTCAATATCAGGATGTTGTGTTTCCACTGTCACCCTTCTAACCGTTGTAATTCTCAGCTGTCAGGACCGTTACAAGATGCTGAATTTGAAGTAAGAGTGGGAAATTGTCCACAAGAGCTTCCCAGAGAGCTTTTAACGTATTTGGGGCAGCAACCCTGAAGTAGAAAAGTTGAGCCGAGGAGACTCTTGTACTGTCAAGGCAGGACAAAGACATTACATTATGCCGATACCGCTCTGTTTCAGCTGCCAACTCTCAGAGGATGTGCCTGGCGTGTATTTAGAGTCTCACTCATTTACCAGAAAACTTCGGAAGTCAGAGAGACTGAAATAGTCACACTAATAGCAACTTTTTACAATATTCATGCGGCTCAGATTGAATAATCCTTCTAATGTGTGGCTCTCCCTTGCAAATGTGACTGCATGTCACAGTGCAGCTCCCATTTCAAACTCTGATGTTTCTTGCTGCGTCAGCGCCTGCAGTGTCTTCCAAGGCACTGTCCCACTAATGATATATGTAAAACAGGATTTTTTAATCTCTTTTGAGGTGTTTTTTTTACAAGGATTTTGCTAACTAGTGGTAGACTATGCATTTTTTTTCAATGGCCAATATTGATAATTAAAGGTGAAGGGTCTGATATAAAGATATGTTATATATAGGCTAACCTAGTTAATGAATGATGCAGTTAATATATATGTTAAAATGTTAAATTCAGCAAACATATTTAACACAATGTTTACTTGATACACTGTATTGAAAGAACAGATATTGTGAGATTATATAGATGCACTAAACTGTTCAAAAGTTTGCGGTTGTGAAATATTATTACAGTTTAATATACTTTTCTTTTTTAATGTATTTTAAAATTTTTATTCCTGTGATCAAAGCTGAATTTTCAGCATCATTACTCCAGTCTTCAGTGTCACATGATCCTTCAGAAATCATTCTAATATGCTGATTTGCTGCTAAAGAAACATTTATTATCAGTGTTAATGTTAAAAGTTTTTTTCAGGATTCTTTCTTTCTTTCAGGATTCTTTGATGATTCTTTAAAAGAACACCATTTATTTTAATTAGAAATCTTTTGTAATGTTTTAAGTGTCTTAACTCTCACTTGTGATCAATGTAATAAATCCTTGCTGAATAAATGTATTAATTCTAAAAATGCATTATCCATTCAATTTTTTGAGATTATGTAGATTGATCATTTATAGAAGTATAGATATCTAGATTTCTCTTCTTATTTTCTTTTTAGTGACGTTGTGTCTATCACACTCTAATATCAGAATGAGTCTAATGTAATGGGCATTCATATCTGTCTGATCGGGGTCTGGTGAACCTGAACCAAGCATTATTATACAGGACTTTCTTAAGTCCAGTTAGTTGACAATTCGTTCAAGGAAGCCACCAACTAATTGATTTTAAAAACATGTATTTTTGCACATCCCTACATGCCATAGACAAGCATGCATGTTGCTCCTTTAAGCCTGTTCACAGAACACTGTCCATGTGCGTAACCTCAAAATACCCTTTCTCTGCCCACCGACTTGGTGTGCTGTATTTTGAGTCTTGGCAGGCCTAATTGGATGATGTGGAGCATGCTGTAATGTGTTGTCATGGTGAAACAGCGGTGGGCTGTAATGTGATTTGCTGTAGTGGCAGTCAGAGTGGTAAATTCTCACTGATGGAATCAGGAGTGTGTCAGACGCCCAGTGTGAACTAAACGTAGGTGTGTACCTCCCGAGGTCAGCGATCCAGCGTTGGTGCACACCGTTACCAGCCGATCTCCACTGTCACTCACACACTTCACCTTCACACAAACAGTCGGGAGAGGAACTAGAGCTGAATTGATCAGTATTGATGGCCGGGAGTCTGTCAGGCCATAACGTTTGACACCGCAGGGAATGTTTGTGTGCCGGAGCGTGTCTCCTCTTGTCCCTTCAGTATGAGACTGTGTGTGCGTATAGAAGGTCAGGAACACACACACACTTTTATCTTTCCCTCTAAAACAGCTCGTGTCTACGCAGACGGCGTCTGTGTGAGATAGATAAACCCGAAATTCATGAGCTATGAATCAGGCTTAGGCTGCCTTTGATGTCCTATACTACGAGCAGACATTCCAAAGCCTTCTGTATTTGTGTGTGTGTGAGAGAAGAGCGAACCGTATTAGCGGTACGAAGGCAAGAGCAGCAGCTGTCAGCTTGTACCCATCAGCTTTGCTTTGACTCTATTGTCTGAGGAGACAGTGGGTAGATGCCTACGGGCTGGCACTGCCACACACACATGCCGCATCTACTGTTATTTCACACATGGATGTTTTATCGCACCTTGTGCGCTGTAATTCATAATATCATGCTTATTATTTTGACATGTGCCATGTCATTTTCTCTCAGTTGTGTTTCTCTTCTGATTCTCAAAAACACTCGCCGACACACACACAACATGTAATGATAGCTTGTACTGTTGTTCTGGTGAGCTGCTGTTTCTATAGCAGCAGGTAGTAATGCTAACATCTCTCTCTGGTCTCTCTGACAGATCACTCCGTCTTCTGACAGCTTGGTGACGCCCACAAAAAGAACTGACTGACCCATAACTCATGGCTTTCTTAGTACTGGGACTTCACTCACACATGACCTAGAGCTGGGAATTCACCGTGTTGCATTATACTGTAAGTTCCCTCATCTTGATGGATTTGTCTTAAAGGGTTAGTTTACCCAAAAATGAAAGTTTTGTCATTATTTACTCACCCTCATGTTGTTCCAAACCTGTAAGACTTTCGTTCATCTTTGGATCACAAATTAAGATAATTTTGATGAAACCTGAGAGCTTTCTGTCCCTCCATTGACAGCTACACAACTGACACTTTGACGCTTTCAAAAGTTCATTAAGAGATCGTAAACTAAGCGGTTTAGTCAAAATTTTCTGAAGAGACTCGATCACTTTATACGATGAACAGATTGAATTTAGGCTTTTATTCACATATAAACACTGAAGATCAAGCATGTTTGCTTGAAGCGTGCGAGAACAAATGAGGTTCATTATGCAGCACCTTTGAACTTCTGGTAGTTTTTTTCTCACGTGTGAAGCAGTTTCGGTTGAGCTTTTGTTTATGTTCGTTGATCAAAGTTTATATGTGAATAAAAGCCTAAATTAAATCGGTTCATCATATAAAGCAATCGAGTCTCTTCAGAAAATTTAGACTAAACCGCTCAATTCATGTGGATTTGTTTTACGATCTCTTTATTAACTTTTTGAAGTGTCAAAGTGGTAGTTGCATAGCTGTCTATGGAGGGATGGAAAGTTCTCAGATTTCATCAAAAAGATTATCATTTGTGTTCTAAAGAGAAAATGAATGAAAGACTTACGGGTGTGGAATGACATGAGGGTGAGTAATTAATGACGGAGTTTTCATTTTTGGGTGAACTAACCCTTTAATCTAGTGAGATCATTACTTAGATACCATTATTGAGCATCTTCAGTTTGACTTGTTCGATTAATCATATTTGGTTTCTCAATCTAGTGAGCTCATTACCTAGATGGCATGTTTGAGCTTCATAGATATATTGAAACATTTTATTTAACTTGTTTGACTTATTTTAATAAATACCAACATTTTAGATACCAGTTAAATTTCACAACTCTTGATTCTAGTTTTCATACCACAACTAAATTTATTAGCCTAACTAATCATACATTTAATAAATACTATTTAACCAGTTAGTAATGACAAATGAACAAATTGTTATAGCACACATAAATACAAGAAACAGTGCTTTAAGTTTTTCAGGTATAGTAATAGTTATTGGTTTTCAGGTACAGAAATTTAATTATCAAATGCAAAATAAAACTGCATAGCCCTCACTGTATACATTAAGTATAGATTATTACAGAAGTTATTCAGTCAAGAACAGTGAGGGATTAACTCTTTTTCTTTGATTAACATTATTGACTACAGCAGGAATATTAGGCTGCTGTCACTTTAAGACCTGATGCACGGATCTGACACATCATAGACATCATTTTGAACATCATAGATTGTTGTAATATTTAAATTGACATGTTTAGTATCAGTTTCAAAACCTAGTAACCTTACTCTAGTAAGCCTACAGCTTAGACAGCATTTTTGAGCATCATTTGCATGTTGGAACGATCAGTTTGACATGATTGATTTAATATTTTCTTGGTGAGGTAACTAAATACAGAATTTTTCAAACTCATTGGTGTTGAATTGTTTAGTATGTTTGATTTGACACATTAATTTAGATTTTGAAATGTTCAGTTTGAAATGTTTGATTCAGTATGTTTG
>RJVU01048406.1:572629-633783 GCA_003731715.1 Anabarilius grahami | reverse complement strand
TTTTTTTTGTGTGCAGATTTTGGCATGTTTAAGCAACATTTTTGAAAGTTTGATTTGACACTTATGATTCAACACTGCTGATTTATCTATCTATAGGCAACATTTTTGAACACCTTAGACATGTTGTAACATTCAAACTGACATTCGGTTTTGGGTTCAACTTTACTTCCTGGATGGCATTTTTGAACATTGTTGGTATGTTGGAATGTTCCGTTTGGCATACAACATGTTCAGTTCAGTATGTTTGATTCAACATATTGTTTAAATTTTGGAATGTTCAGTTTAAAATGTAACACTTTTTGGAACAATTCAGATCTTGGAGAAACCAAACATGTTGACAAACACAAAACCTACTAAGTTCACCCCCTAGATGTCATTTTTGAGCATCATTCACTGTTCAGTTCGACACTTAAAACCTAGTGAGCTGCCCAGTGCCCACCTAGATAACACTTTTAGGCATCATATCAACTTTTAGGTGCTTATGACTGTTGAATTTGAATGTTCGCCTAGATTGTTTGAACGTGTTGGGTAAAAATGTCTAGGTAGGCAGCTCTCTAGGTCCTGAAAGACAGCTAGTGGGATACCGTTACAAGCTTTTCGTTCATTTGCACAATAAGAGATGTTTGTTGGCGGTTTAAGAGCACTGTTGAAGAGATAAACAGACAGAAGGACACTCCCTGACGCCCCACCTGGGAGATTTTCGGCCTGCAGCCTCATCTGTTTGTTTCAATTCTTGATTTGTTTGTCTGCTATGTGGGCTGACCTGTTTTTCCTCTGCTGTGTTGTGTGTTTGCGTGGTGTGATAATGGCTCATCTATCAATGATCTGAACACAGCGTGTCTATGTGTGTGTTTGCAATGCTGTGTTAAGGAGCCCCAAGGACAAACTGGTGTTTCGAGTTTTGTTGCCCTAGGCAGAATTCACTTCCTCCTCCTCTAGTTTTGCTGCTCAGCTTCTGAATTCTTCCAACCCGAGATTTTGGTTTCAAGGCCAATCAAGTGTGAATTCTGCCATGTTGTTTTAGCAAGCATGGTGTTTATATGGCTTATGAGGTTGTGTGTGTGTTGCTTGGATGGTTGAATAAATTGGTCAGTATAAACTTTTAGCGCCATCAGGTACAATCTGGATATTTTTTACTTTATAGTAATTTATAAAAATTCTAATCCTGTTCCTTTTCAGTCATGTGCTTACACACTCAGACTACACGTGTACTATAGCTCTCACGGTCAGATTCACAAACCCAAACACCTGTGCACTGTTTGATCACATGCCAGCCAGATGGCACACATGGGCATTTCCTAGTAACCCGCTGGCCTCCTGAGATCATTGTTTTCTGGCGTGAGTATGACAGAAGCGGCTACAATTACAGATGGGTTAGTCCATCCAACAACCAAATAGTCAGTTAGTGATGTGTTTTTTCATTGTTTTTTTATATCAGATGATTTTAGGTGACAAATTTAGAAACACAAACTACATATATAATAACAAATAGTTATTACTAAATAGTTAAGTCATTTTAAAGGCTTAGGTCTTTTTATTACCACAAAAAAAATCTGATTTTTTGATTAATCGTCAAAATAATCGAACGATTACTCAATTACCAAAATAATCATTAGTCGCAGCCCTACCCTGAATATCACCAAGGCTGATCTATAGGCTGATATTTGCCAATTTTAATGATCTGCTTGGGTTAATATGTTTTTCTTTTTGGCGATAAGTGTCGGAAGTGAAACTTTTATATTGACAGCATTGGTTTTGTCAGTGCTAAGAACACCAGTGACATTAGTTATTAGACAGAAATTTTAAACATAAACATAAACTGTATATGAAAAGTTGTGGTATTTGCCTTTCTAAAGGCACATTCTATAATACTTTCTCATATAAAGGTGGCTTTCAGCAAATATGCATTTATATAATTTAAACAAAGTTTTGAATATCTAACAATTTTTTAATTCTACGAACATTAGCATATCCAGCTGTTAGACCCTTTGAAGAATGCGTTCGTTGCTTCCTTAAAGTTGTTATGAAATCAAAATTGACCCTATTTACATTGTTAGTGCATATTACTAGTCTTGTGGTGAGCAATTAATCTGTGCAAGTTAATACACAGAAAAAAATTGTTTGTCGTGGTAATCTTTAATCAAAATCTGAAAAATTACTTCCAGTCTGGAATAGCGTTCCATCTCTGATGACGTCAGTTTGACGGCTTGGGTTGAAAACGCTTAAACCACTCCCCTCCAACCGTTAGTCTGCTACAAGCAAGAGATGGAGAGGAGGAGCGCTAAAGAAAAACCCTGCCCTCTGTTCAATATTCCGTTTCACTTGGAAATACGTCACAACACTGGAGAAAAGTCGTTTGCAACTTCCGGTTCACTGGGACTTTAAAAACAATTGTTCTCTGTTTGTGATGATCTGTTTGTGTGAGATTTGCGGTCACTGGACCCGAATCAGCGAAAAGGTTTACATCCATTTTCACAAGTAGTTTTTGTAGTTTACAAAGATAACAGTATAATTTTCAAAAACTTGCACTTTGAAACCCGTTTTCAGGCCCCCAAAATGTTGTTGTCATGTAAATGCCAAAACACATAAGTTTTAAAAAAAACGGTGTTGTGTAAATTGCCCCTTAGTTTTACCTGGTATTTATTTGAGAAAATAGTCAGTACATATTATTCCAAAAATATTATCAAAATATAACGACTAAACAACTTACCCTTTTTGGCTGACATCACTAATCATTTTTCATATAAGACAGACTAATCATTCAGAGAACCACCTACTAGTCGATTTTGTTAACATGCAGAATGTGTATCCGTGTGCTGTGCTAACTCCCACTGTGTGGCACGTGCATACACGACCACCCTCTAATCTATAATTCATATTTGCATGTGTTTTCTCTGCTTTATTGATTAGCCTTCACTCACGCAATGGATTTTATGCACCTTTGACCTTCATCGCTTATCTTAGTGAATTAAAGGATTATGCCTAGCCCCTGCCTGCACACATGAAGCAAATGCGAGTCCAAAACATGGTCTTGTGAAACAGTAACGACCTTCCTCTCTTCACCATGACCCTCACCTTTCATTTCCAGCGTTAAGCTTTCCTCTGTCCTTCACACGCAGTCAAGTAAACCCTATAGGGCAGATCAAACGCACAGCCCCTACCCTCCACTGCACATCTTTCTGACACCCTAAAAACAAAGTGACAGGAAATCGTCACAGGAAACAAGCGGTGTTGTGATTGACAAATCCTGTCATGGCAGTCTGTAGCAGGTATAAGCTGAGTCATTTGCTGTAGGCTGCAATTGTATGTGCGAGAAGAATTAGTGTGATTTTAAAGCTCCAGGGCTCACAAACCGCTGTCTTTCGATGTCTGATGGAGGGATCATGAGACCCAAGTTAGTTCAGGAGTTATGGTGTCTCCACATTGACCCAGATTATGGTGTCTTCACATCGATACAGATTATGGTGTCTTCACATTGAACCTCATTAAGTAGAATTAAAATCACTACTGGTTAGTGGTTACATGCAGTTGTCTTTTGTGTGTGCGTGTGTGTTTGTGTGGTCTCTGTTTGAGCTAGCAGAATCTGAGCTTATTACTATGTGAACAATTAAAAACAGTTTGAAGTCTTTCAGATCTGGCACTTGGTGTCGGCTTTCTTCCCAGGAGTGTGTTAGTTTAAAGTGTCTGCATACTCACACATTTACACAGTTCATACTCGCTTTTCCCAGTTCACTCAGACAGAATAAAAACAAGGAATTTACAGGCTGAGGGAAAACAAAACATTAAATTTGAAAGTAACGCCTTATTTCCCCCTTATATCTGCTGTTGTGAATTTGCCCTGTGAGTGTTGGGATGTGGCATCTGCCAAATGTTGGGGGTGAAACTTATACACGTTCACCTTGAAGTGCTTGTACATTCACTGAAACAAAAAGCCACCTTCAGTGCAGCTCTATGGCAGTGCTCCACACAGTGCATTTAAACTCAGTGACTGTTGCCAATGGCATAGCTGAGAGCAAACACTGTGAACAACAACATGACTGTTTTGAGTTCTGACTGGATTGTATTGAAGTTGTGTCCTTGGATGTGTTTCATGAATTAGCAATGTATCATTGTAATTTAATATCCAGCAGATAAACTTAATGTACACTACAAATCAGTAATTATTTCATAACTTGTGTACTGCTGTAAATTGTGTACAGAAAAGGAACTGCAGGAACCGTTATAGATTTTAAAGGATTAGTTCACTTCAGAATTAAAATTTCCTGATAATTTACTCACTCACATGTCATCCAAGATGATTGTCTTTCTTTCTTCAGTCGAAAAGAGATTACAATTTTTGAGGAAAACATTCCAGGATTTTTCTCCATATAGTGGACTTCACTGGGGTTCAACAGGTTGAAGGTCCAAATTGCAGTTTCTGTGCAGCCCCCAAGTTGTCTGTCATTAATGTTAATCAAACAACAAAAGATGTTAAATAAATGTATACGTTAAATAAACCTATGTATCTGAAAAAAGATTTTTACAAATTTACTATTTGTAATTTGCTTCTTTGTTCTTTTTTATAAAGCCTAACAACTGTACATACCAGCTGATATACAATGTAGTCTTGATTTGGGTGGTCAGTCTGCATTTGTAAGTTTGAAAGGGTTTTAAATCTTGTAAATCAAGAAAAATGACTCAAAATCAAGTAATTTAAGCATGCCAAAGTCAACTTTAATCATATACAATGTAATTTCCCAACAGCAAAATTGTGGCCAGTGAAAATGCTGAGTGGCTAGTAACTTTGGAAAACCACTAGCCACAGTGGCTGGTGAGCAAAAAAATGTATGTCAAGCCCTGGTGATTGATTATGTAATGCGTGGAGCATTGCAGAGCAGTGCAAGATGAGCATCTGTGTTTAAAAAGTATATACATTTTTATTTTTTTAGAAAATGATTGATCGTTTTGCTAGATAAAACTCTTATTCCTCATCTCGGATCATGTAGAGCCCTTTGAAGCTGCACTGAAACTGCAATTTGGACCTTCAACCCGTTGTACCCTAGTGAAGTCCACTATATGGAGAAAAATCCTGGAATGATTTCCTCAAAAACCTTAATTTTTTTTTGACTGAACAAAGAAATACATAAACATCTTGGATGACATGGGAGTGAGTAAATTATCAGGAAATTTTTATTCTGAAGTGAACTAACCCTTTAACTATAGTAGATTTTTTATTAGACAGTGAGAGATTGCAAAATTTATGTCTTAAGCTGAGACTGACCTTGAAATGAATTATTGAAAATGAAATGAGTATGGAAGAACCTTTGCCTCAAGGGATAGATTTTGGGGAGGGATTGAACCTAAATCTCACCTCAGAGTCATAATATATGAGAAACGACTTGTAGATGGCATTAATCTTGGAGGGAAGAGTATAGTGTGCTGTTCTTTGACCAGTACTCAGATCTTTAAACAATAACAATAACTCTGTTGAAAAATGGACAGATGTCTCATACAATGCTATTACTGTAACCTCATCACAAACAGAGAGACAAGCTTTGGATGCTTAATCTAATATTTGGATGGATGTAGTGCAACGGAAGAGATAGAGATGGTGATAGACAATGAAAAGGGAGATAACGTGAAGTTACACAGAGGAACAGGCGATGCTGAGTGGCTTTTCATAGTCACTGAGCTGCAGTGAAGCCTGATTCAAGCTGACTTTCATATTAAAGCGAGTCACTGGGATTCAGATTCCCTCTTGCTCTTCTCCCTGGATTCCTTCACCACAAACCCTGTCAGATTTCCTCTCTTCCAGCTCCTCTGTTTGCTCTGCTTCTGCCTCTCCCTAGTATCCTGTCTTTTTGTGTTTGTCTTGTTCTTTGACTTTCTGTCAGTTTCATTTAGTCATTTGTTCACAGTGAGAGATGAAGCATGTTGATAGACTCTGAGACTCAAGGGGCCTTTCTCTTTGTCACAAAGTTTGAGCGTCTCATTCAAAATCTAGAGTTTATCACAATCCTATGCTTATGCATTCTTGGTTAAGTCTGTAAAACGGTCCACCTCATTATACACTCAGCAGTTCCTATCAGTAATCCAGCACAGAGTCCTTGTTATGTAACCCCTTTTATATGCAGCTGAATGTGGGTAGAATCCTAATCTTACTTTCAGCTATCTCTCAGGTAATTGGACGGTTCACCCTGCTGACCCAACGACTCCATCTGTCATAGCTGTCATGTGACCAGGGTGATGGTTTTCGTGGCTGGTAAATCTATCAGCACCTGTCGGAGTATCAGGGGGTATGGTCGTAGTAGGCATTGCATTTTGCCGTAACTGTAAACACCTACATCTGTCTTTCACATTTCTGGACTTTGGGTTTTTTCCTTTACGTCCAAAATTAATATTACACTGATGGACCAAGGTGTACTTCAGGTTGAATGTTATTTGTTCTATTACCTTTTGTTAGTTGGTGTATCTACTACAATATTGGCCAGCTCCTAAGTTAGCTTGTTCAACTAGTTGCTTGCTCAGAGATTTTGGTAAATGCCTTTCTTGACTGTATTTAAAAAATACAAAGTGATATTTGTGGCTTTAATACAGAATATCTGCCAGGAAGAGGAATAGAGATTAGCCTCAAAAGAGTATAAGAAATCCACATCTGAAATCCGCTCACCTCACTTCCTCTCTCTCATACCAACCTATTTCTCTTCTTGTCTCTTTTTCATCCTACTCCCTTTTTCTTATTTTAGTTTCAGTCAGCTTTTCTCTGCATATTTTCTCAAACCTGCTATCCCCTTGAGCAAAATTGCAATATTAGGAAAAATGCTTGGGACAAGAAGGGGCTCCAAAGTGTAAGTGGTATGTAAGGAAAGGGAAAAAGATCCCAAACCAAAAAATCACAATTGAATGTTTTCATTTGTTGTACAAAAGTATTCAGATGATATGAATCATACTAATTTCTCTTTGTTTCTTGCCTTTTTGCAGGTCTGTGATTTGAGTGGTCTTTGAGCTTCCTGATTGGTCCAGTAGGATTAGGGAAAGTGAGTCCTTTCCTACCAAAGAAATGAGTGTGGGAAGAGGAAGCAAATGCAGTGTGGAGCTTGTCCATCTCTTCTCCCTCTAACTGAACACCAGCAGTCTTGATTCAGGATGCTCTCTTTCCCACAACCGCTGCCCTCATCTTTGGCCCTGAGACTACAGTGGGCTCCATGAACATGTTCAGAGATACAGGGGTGTGTGCCACCCCTCTCTCTCAACCTCTTCCTCCACCCCATCTCCGTCTACCCCTCCATAATGGCCACTCTTCCATGGGCGATCCAGCCCCACCCCGTGTCTCCGTGCCCAAAATGGGGGTTCGAGCTCGGATTGCTGAGTGGCCTCCTCGCAGGGCACTGTCACGAGAATCGCTGCTTGAGAATGGCCAGGGCAGTCATCCGGATGACCTTAACAGTGAGGATGGGATTACACATGGAGGTGTGACCAGGTTTCCACAGCAAATTACCAGAGATGCTGACTTCCTTGAATCAGGTCCGAGGCCTCCAGGCACACCACCAAGGTTTCGGACTTCTGGATTTGTTCCCCTCCGACAGCGCTCCAACAGCGAGATTACATTGAGTGAGCAAGATGAAACTGAGGTGGAAGGTCGTTTGTTCCGGGAATATGGCAGTACCTCTTCCATCAACGTACAGGCAGTGTCTGAGCAAAGCTTCTTTGACATGCTCAGCCAGTTTCAACAGGAGCGACCAGACCAGCGTAGCACAGCCCCTGCAAAGCTTGGAGAGCTGATTGGTGCTTCTTTAGAGGGACCCGCTTCGCATGCCTTCTTATCGACACCACAGCCCGATGACCGCCCGGAGAATCGTGTACGCAAAAAGAGTGGGGGCACGGAGTCATCCCTTGGCACCTCTTCCTTATTCCGCAAACTCCGTAGCTCCAGTCGGGGTGAAACAGAGACTCCACGTGGTGACGTGGATGACACACGGCCCCCCGAGACATTGTCTTCCAAACCCTGGCTATGTGTGCGGAGTTTTGCCCACTATGACTCTCAGAGCGTTCTGTTTGACTTGCACGAGGCAGCAGCTCGCCGTAGCTACGCCGCCCAGCGGCGAAACACAGCCACCGGAGCCTCGGCTGCTTCTGCCGTTTCTTTGGCAGTTTCCAGAGCTATTGCTCTGGGGGGAGTGGAGCCCAACTTTTCTAGCACTGATGACCTCAGTGTCAGAGACCTATCAGAAGGATCAACCCCAGGACTGGAACATTTGGAGCAGGGTGGTCCAGCTAGCGTTAACCCCAACTCTCAGCACCAGTTGTTGCTTAGCTGCCCGCACTTTCTCAACGAGACCGGAAGCTACGGGGAACGTAACGTCAGCTTCTTGAGCTCATGGGCGGAGAGAGGAGAGGCTGGTGTGGTGGAGGCTCGGCTTCATCTTCGCTGCAGTAATGCCAGTGTGTCCATACTGGAGGCACTGCCAGAAGTTCGGGCCGCCAGGTTAGAGAGACTGCAGCAGCACTGCATCGAGCATGTTGACCTGGGTGCCAAATACTACCATGAGCACTTTTATGGGAAAGGTAGGACATTTATGGTTTCTATCTAGATAAAGTAAACTGCTATATCAGGAAACTGTCCCGTTTGTCCATAATTGATTTTTGGTTGGGTCAACAAGAACCTCCAACTACATTATGATACATTTATCAGAATATATAATGTATCCAAATATCATAATTGGATTGCATTTGAAACCCAATGTGTTTGCAAGATGAGCTTCAATCTCTCTTTTATGGTTTACATAATTTAGGTTCAATATAGCTCCTCATAGTGGTGGTCTGACCTCCAGTTGTATCTGCACAGCCCTATCCTCAATTATACCCCTAAATTTAATTATTTCCCTTCATTTAGTCTCATTACGGGACTTTGTCTTTGGGATTCACACATTTTTAACTTATTTAATCCTGAAAACCCAAGTTCCACCTACAGTTCTTCCTTTGGAAGAGATTATCAAAGCATGCCACAATTATCAATGCTTCTCACTATTGGCCAATAGAAGCACAAACTGGAGCTGAAGCTACACTCCTGCCACACATCTGCCTCCCAAATGTTAATCTCCCTAAAGGTCTTGCTTTCTAAAATGCCAATGTTGTAAAAACAACCCACAATGTCTAAAAATAGCATGCTTGTCACCTCGTAGCCACATTAGATAAATCCTTGCAGATTCAAGTTATCTGAATTCTCTAATTAGTTGTCAGTTTTTATGAAGAGTAGAGTTGGTGAGATAAAGGTTACCATTTCAGAAGTAATCTCTGTCATCCAGATTTTTGGAGGTTTGTTTTCAATGACCATGCCAGAAACGGCATTCATACTGGTTTTATATTTTTAAGTTAAGCAGCACAAAATGCAACCGTCTTAACATGGGTTTATGGATACAATGACAAATGTCCTGTAAAAGATATTTGAAGGTGAAGTGTGTAATTTCTGTGCCACTAGTGCAAAACTAATTTTCATACGTTTTCTGAACATTTCCTCCTATCTGAAATTGGTAGGATGATAAGATAATCCAGCTCCAAATTAATGCTATTTGTTGAGCTTACGTTGCTCTGTCGGGCTGGTTGCTCAGATGTTAACTGTGATGTTTTAATAGCTCCACAGGCTTTATACCTTTCGGGAGAATCAGCCTATGATTGGCTTACGTATTGTTGTCTCTGCATTGTAAACTGGGAAAGAGAAAGTATTTTAACTTCAAAATTACACTTTTCACCTTTAAGCCGTACCTTTCATTGTGTGCTCTGTTTTTCTCATTTAAGTGTTAAATGTTTAACTTGATGAGTAAGGATACTAAGCCGCAAAGGTATTTTACCTTGTGGTGCCAATTACTTCTCATTACCCGTTTACTTATTTTCCAGTGCAGAAACACTTTGTTTGAGATACTTCTGCTTTGTCAGTGAGTCAATAAAGTAGTTCATGTGGATTTGTGTTGGAGTGCCAGCCATATAGCAGTACTGACTTGGCATTCCTCAGTCAGGAAGGGCAACATTTTGTGTAGTATCAAAAACTTTGCTGCGTTATTAAAAAGCTCATATCTGCATGCTCCTGAGACTTATAATTCTCTCAACTCAAGTTTCCTGAGCTTTCAGTACCCTCAAAAAAACAACTAAACTCATATCCTGTGAAGAGAAATTCCGGATGACAGATTAAGGAAACATTAGTCCAATTGCCAACTAGAAATTAAGAGTGGAAAATTTAAGGAAATCACATTCACACACATGTAGAGTTTTTGAACCCTGGATGTAGTAAATCATGGAGTTTAGCAGTGTTTGATGCACAGTGGCATTTTTCATGCTTTTTTCTTGCAAAAACAAACATACTGTGGAACATGCAGTCCATTTCATGAACAAATCACATGATTGGCATGGTCCTTTTTGAACCAGTAGGTGAATCAGACTGAAAGTTTGTTATAAGTATACTTTGTTGTATTCTGTGGAGAGTCGTACAAAGCATTTTACTACAGGTCGTACTATGTGTGATTGTGTATGTGACCAATTGAACGTGAACTTGAAATGACCACAGGAGTCATCCATCTGAATCATGGTTTTGAATCACTTCCTCACTGAATCACCGAATACTCTTTCACAGACAAACCACATTGCAGCTTGAAACCAAGAATTGCTACTGTGTTGTTTATCTTTTGAATACAATGATAAAAATCCAAACCAAAAAACTATTGAAACTTAATTAAAAAAAAAGTAAAATGTTTCATTGCCATAAAAAAAAGTGTTGTTATTGTTTAGCATGTTAGTCCCGATTGCAGATTTTTGAGGTCTCTATCCTCCTCTGCAAAAAGCTGTAGGAGAAACAGAAGAATAATGACTTCCTTCATTCTCAAAAGCATGTGTAGTATTGTATTAGTGGCTTTGTCCATGTTTTTTTATTATTAGATTTGAATGCTCACAGTACCTACAGGAAGTTCTATAGCCACCATGACCTAGATTTGTAGGTTTTCTTAATAAATCCCTTCTTTGTCCCCTGTGTCCTTCCTTCCATCTCTCATCCTCCATATCAACTTCCACATTTCTCTTCTCCATTGTCTTCACCTCATTAATTATTTTCTTCTCTTCAGTGTTGTCTCTTTTTCTGTATTAATAGTATTAATCTGTCTTTGTAGCCCCTATTTTCTTTCATCTCTCTCTCTCTGTCCACAGAGCACTGGAACTACTTTGGTACTGATGAGAAGCTGGGGCCCGTGGCTCTGAGTATCCGGCGAGAGAAACTGGATGATACCAAAGATTTAAAGGACCAGTACCAGTACCGAATCATCTTTCGCACTAGTGAGGTGTGTATAACAAAAAAATATGTGCAAATTAAATTAATTAAACCTGGATTGCGCTCAAATCAGGACCATGACAGGATGATTCATTCTTCTACAAACACCCACAGGCTCCACGGGCTTCTCCGGCCACATTTATTCACTTCTTTGAGCCTGGAACTGAAGCTTATTGTTGTCTGTTCTAACTACGATCTGATTAAATCTGCTAAAACTGCTTGACAATAAGACTTGTGAGGTTTGGTCCATTTGATGGAACCCTTGACCTTTTGGGCCAATGCTGCATTTATAGGCACAGTAGGGAACAATGTAGGGATCCTGAGACTATTTTTAAACATAAGGGGATTTCGCACCGGGGAGTTTCAGTAACTTGGTCCTAGGAACTAGCCACCAGGGTGGTTCTTCGAGAACTAATGGTTCCCCTAGGGCCATTTTCCTGGTTGCATTCGCACTGCCAGTAGGAACTCTGAAGTGACGTAAGCTGCGCTTGTTGTTGTGACATTTATTTTGACGGCGCTGAGAACGCCAGAGCCTGAGCACACAGCGCTCACGTTCTCCATCTTCATTAGTTCAATTTGTTTAACAGCCTGTCTAATATGTTATTATATAGAACTGTTATACAAAGAAAGAAGACAGTATATGAAAAAGTATTAGCGCTTGCCGTGTAGTTGATCTCCACTTTAACTAGCTGAGCAGAAATACATAAATACACATTTCGCTTGGTCCCCTCAAAGTTAGGTTAGATTTTCTTCTTAACTCAAGAGGTCCATCCATCATTGTTTTCCATGTTTGTAAAGTTAATTTGTGGAGTAAATATATAGGCTATAAACTGTGTGTGTACACTGCTTTATTAAAAGTGGCAGATGCCGGTGTTTCGCATGTGTTCGGCCAATCAACGTTCACTTACATCACTGGTAGTTCCTATAGTGATGGTTTAGACCCTACACTGATTTAGTTCCCCCAAAAGAAGTTCCTGGAAAAAAATTGTTCCTAGTTCCTGTGGTGCGAACACGGCAAAATCCGGGTACTTCCGCCAATAGTTCCAGGAACTATGAAAAGATTGCTCCAGTGTGAAAGCCCCAATAAAGGAGCATGACACTGGTTCATGTCACGCGTTTATAAATATGTCCATCGTGTGTCCTCTATGAAGTTACATTAAGTAAAAATAAATCCTGAGAGTGTTTGGTGCCTTGCGTGTTTGCGATAAAGGCCATGAGGTTCTTTTTGCTTAATAATGGCGTGTTTGAAAAGTGCTGAGCTGTACTGGTATGACTGCTGCTCTGCTGGGTTTAGTCAGATTACATGGCTGCCTGGACACATCAAACTCACCCACTCTGAACAATGCAGCGTCTTCGGGTCATTCACACTCTCGCAATCATTATTCCCACTAAAGATGTACTCAACTCATTTCGAAATGGCCTTTAAAGTGCACACTAATTCAAGAGTGATATTTTAGTCAGAGGTTCAAGTTGAATGATTGATCAGGTGGCTGTCCATATGACCCAGTCATATGACGTCTTCATATGTGTGACTAATGCCACAAGAAATGCCTAATGCCTAATGCCTGAAAACAAACTATTATAAGTATTCCAGTGTTTCCACCTGTTTGTCCTAATTTTACAGTAGCTAAAGGCTTTAGCATCAGCATTTGTGAGGTTAACAGAGATGCTGCAAGCAATGATTCAAGGAGAAGTGGGGAAAGGATGCCACACAGTGGGCACTTCTGTACACCATTTTTCAGCCATTCATAATCATTCTCATGCTCGGTCACATGTTCTCAGAGGATATTTGGTCAGTCATATGATGGTATTTGATGATGTGCTTCTCCCCACTTGGTTTCCTGTGTCTGCTGCAGCTGGTCACATTGCGAGGAGCGATCCTGGAGGACGCGGTTCTGTCCACAGCGAAGCACGGAACGGTTCGTGGTCTGCCTCTAAAAGAAGTTCTGGAGTATGTGCTGCCAGAGCTCAGCGTATCCTGTCTGCGATTGGCTCTCAGCACGCCAAAGGTCACGGAGCAGCTTCTTAAACTGGACGAGCAGGGGGTGAGTACAGGATGACCAGTTGGACACTACTTCCTGACTAAAGAAAGTCAAGTGTCAAAAGTCCTTCAAATGAATAGTTCCCAAAAAATATAAAAGTTCGTGTTCCACATATTTGTGTGTATGACACTGGCTCTGCGAATGTGTGTTCTCTACAGCTCAGTCAGAAACACAAAGTGGGCATCCTGCTGTGTCGAGGGGGGCAGAGCACGGAGGAGGAGATGTACAATAATGAAGAGGCTACGCCAGCCTTCAACGCCTTCCTCGAGCTGCTGGGAGAAACTGTGTGTCTGAGGGGTTTCAACAAATATGCTGCCCAGCTAGACACCAAAAGTGAGCATGGCTTTCTGTCTCTATTACACATGTCCTAAAAAAGCTCAACGTAATAAAGTGTCAAGCGATAAATCACATCTCTTCCATGTTAACCTGAGTTCTTGTCCTAATCCACTGCGGCAATGAAAAGCATAATGTGAAAATACATTTTGATGGTCTTCCCTGTGAATAGGTGTCAGGACTAGTATATATTCGATACCACAGGGAAAAAACGCTGCATATACTGTCATATAGAAATTTTTAATATTATTTCTTTTTTGTCCATCTATAGAAAGTAGTGTTGTCAAAAGTCGGTACTGAAATTTTGAAAATGTGACGATACCAGCATTTCTGTAGTAGCGGTAGTACCAAGAATCCGGGTATAATCGGTACCCACTGGCTGTGCCAGTATTCATGTGAATATGACACGAGTAAAGCACAAAGCTTTGTTTACAAAAGAAATAATAGGTTAGCAATTAAATGTGACATCGCAGCCATGGAAACATTTTGGTTCATGCAGAATGCCAGAGATACGTGAGTCCATAAATTTAAGCTTAGTATTCTGTTTTGCGAATCGCGATCTAGTCACCCGATTAGCAGAGAATTTAACAATATTCCATTAGTTATTCCACTGGTTGTTCCACTGAACATGGAATCTCTGTTTCTTTTCCCAAATCTTCACTCACGCAGAGGATTATAAACGTTTCTTCCTTTCGTTCGCATTTAGGTCTATTATATTCACATTCTTTACTGTGGTAAAGTAAAAGAGACACCGTAGGACAGAAACCTTTTTGCTTGCACGTCAATTTCTATTTAACACAGTTTGTGCTTGTTATTAGACTTGATAAGGCACGTCAAGTTCATTTGTAAAGCGCATTTCACACACGCCGGTAATTTTTATTTTTCGCCGGTTCTTCAGACCTTTTACAAGTGTCAGTTGCGTGTAACATCAGGAGATTACATGAAGATATTATAAAAAATAAATGGTCTCTTTCCTGCTCGTGTCCTTCATCTCTCTCAAAGCTCAGAGCGGCTATATGATGCATCTTTGTGGAAATAAAAAAAACAAATGTTTTTTTAAATATTTAATTTTCTTATTATTTAGGTTACCATTATTTACCGATATTTATTTTAATAGTTTTACAGGCTGTAGTGTGTCGTTTCACTGAAGGAATAGCTCAAATAAACATTTACAAAATGGATATTTTGTTTATTTATTTATTTTTTTATATTTTAAAATGTATTTAATTGAGGTATATTTACACACACAAGCTCAAATATCCATATGTATGATTACCATCATATTAATTTTTTTTAAAATAGGTTATATAACTTACACACTGCACAAGGAAGCTTGATTTCAAATGGTAAATTAAATTTGAAATAGACAAGTAAACTAATAAAATAAGAACAAATAAACAAATTACTAACAATAGCAAAAATAAATACAATAAAATAAATATACAAGACTGCTTTATTTTTTTCAGGTAGGTCTAACAGTAGTATTCAGGTAAGAAACTGAATAAAGAAACAAAGTAATTCAATTTAAAATAACTGGATAATCTTCATTGTAAAAATTAAATACAGATGAATCAATTTAAGTTACACTAGTCAGTCAGTCAAGAGCAGTAAGGGATTTTCTCTGTCTTTTGTTGTTTGATTAGCATTAACGCTGCATTCACACGTGTTGCCAAACTGAATTGTGGGTTCCGTCGCTTCACTCATATTGCTCATTGCTCGAAACTTTCTGAACTTCTCAAGTGCCAACGCAGGCTTCAGCTAATCAGATAGCCTTATGCAAATACCCTAAAGCAGTCGCTAGCCAATTGCGTTCATGCAACACCGGAAAGTAACGTGATTGGCTGTTGTCACTATAATGGCCGCGTCAACACCAAGCTCTGTCAAGCGATGTTGAATGCAGCGTAACAACATATAGAGCGGCATATTTATTAGGCTGCTGTCCCTTTAAGACCTGACGGCACACACGGATCCAAAATATTGTTACTGTTTCACATTCTTCCTGAACTGTTTACAACTGTGTTTACTTTAATACTCACCAAGATGGGCATTGTGACTTTATTTTTGAGTATATTTGACCATTAATAAGCTGTGAAAAATTGTATGTCAGAGGCGGCTTTATTATGTGTGTGCACTTCGGATGTGAGCGCGAAATCTGTGGGAATGAGTAGAATTATGCGCAATCCTAAATATCGATATTTTTGAAAACACTACTCGGGACCGAATTAAAACAGATTGTAATTCCATTTGGTGGCACAGAAATTACACACTGCACTGTATAAGTTACATCTTTGTAAACATTTTGAATGTTCATATCACACACATGTTGGGTTTTTGTGTTTTATGAGGACTCTTTATAGACATAATGATTTTTATGCCGTACAAATTTTACATTCTATCCGCTAAACCGAACCCTTACAGAAAACATTGTTTTTACATTTTTCATGTACTTTTTTTTTTTTTTTTTTTTTTTAGATTTAGCTTAGGTACTAATTTGTGCCCAAAATATGATTAAGTATGTACACGCACATTCCTCTGAATGATTGTGACAGGTTACTGAATAAATGACTGCAGACATTTATCTCTGAGAGTGTAATTAAAAATCGGAATAGATAACAGCCCTGCTAATGTTTACACGCACTCCATATCCAAAATCATGTACAAACATCTTGATAGACACGATGTTAGAGCTTTTATTCTTTATTCTCAATGTGGTCTCAGCGTTTTGGAATTCACTTTACATTGTCTTCATAATTATTAATATGCATGTGTATGTTTAACAGCGGACTCAACTGGAACACACTCCCTGTATACCACCTATCAGGACTACGAGATCATGTTTCACGTGTCCACCATGCTTCCATACATGCCCAATAATCCTCAACAGGTAAGAAAATCACACATGCTCATACATCTAAGAGCCCGTATAGCACAGACATGACCCAACTTATCCTGACAAAAATCCCCCCACTCTCTCCCACCTGGACCGACTCCCAGATTGCCTTGCACATTGTTCAAATGCTGTTCATTTTCTTTGCTTTTATTCGCCAGTGTGTTTGTGGTGGGTGCTGCGTATGGTAGACCCAGTTTGCAAAGAAACATCTGGAATGGTAGTAAAGTTTATGAAGTGGCAGCAGTAAATCCAGTGGATGTTCCACAGCTCTTTTTTCATTCAAAAGGAGTGGCCACAACTTCTGGACGTCCACTCTCTGAGTCTATATTTTTTGTTACATGTGGTTATGAAGAAATAGTTCTCGCTCTTTCTCTTTTGGTTCATTATTGTCAAGTTCTCCTGCTGTTTTTGCACTGGCGGATGAATCAGAGCAGGGTGTGGTTGTCTAGTGATTTCCATGCTGTCGATTAAAATCAAGTAATGTGGCATCTTTTGGCCTCAGGAAGTTTCATGTGCATGCATATGAGTCAGCAGCTTTGCCCTAAAAAACATTTTTTAACAACATGAGGGTATTTGCATATTTAACTTGCATAGTGTGATGTGTTTTTGTGTGAAATAGACTATTAAATGGGAAATAATGTAGGGAGAGACTTGGCGAGAGAGATCTCAACACATTAATAAAATGTTTTTTATTTTTAGTAATTATTGTTGTTATTGATAATTATGTATCATGTATTATTTAGCTTGGTTTAAGACAGGGAATAAAAGTATAAGATGGGTGCATTACAAAAATGTATTATTATTAATAATAATTATATATTCGTATTTGATTGCACTGTGGGTTCAGTGGCCATTGAGAGAATTTTTTTAAATATATTTATTTAATTTGTCATAAAACATGCAATAATAAAATGTATGCAGTAAAACCAGGTAGATTAATATAATATAATATAATATAAATGTTTGTTTTTAAATAATATGTGTGTGTATTGTGTATAATTATGTATAATAAATACACACAAACGTGTATATTTAAGAAATATTTGTATGTGTATACTGTATATATATTTATATAATTTATATTATATATAAATATAAATATTTGATATATAAATATAACACATTTTTCTTAAATATATACATGTATGTGTGTGTATTTAAATATACATAATTATACACATATAGTACAAAACACATATTATGTAAAAACAAACTTATTTTGGATGAGATTAATCGCGATTAATCGTTTGACAGCACTAAATATAATATAATATAAATAGGATATTTAAAAAAATAATTTTGTAACATTGGTTGTGCATATTTGATTGTGCAGAACTTTAAGTAAGTTCATGTGAACTGCAGAGGGCAGTGTTTATCTTTCAGATAATTCTTTTTTTTTTTTTAAGTACACATAAACAGCGACTCACATGGGAGTGTGTTGTAGTGATTTAAGGAGAGGTAGAATGGGATGTCAGGCTGTAGAATAATCTCAGGGTACAGGAGTGTCCCCCCTCTGGACTCATTATAGGGGATGGGATGTCTATGTCAGCATTCACGAAAGAGCAGTGTTTCCATGTTTTTTCCTTTGTGTGTGTTTGAAATGTAAGATAGATTATATAATCGATGCCCTCACACTATTGTGAACGGGTGGGCAGCCTCTATTGCTCTGACTCAGATTGGTGGCCAGTCTCTTTAACACATAGTGATGCTCTGAATTTCATGGTCTATTTATAAATGTCGATTAACTGCAGTTTTAAACATCGGTTCTCAGAATCTCTGCTGTCAGCTCTACTAGTACTTTAGAATGAGTTTAAATGAGTCCATGTAACTCGCAGAACACACAGCCCTGATCACAGCTTAGAATAGACAAATCAATTCCATATATAACAGCAGGCTCTCCTAGCTGTTTTCAGATGGCTTTTTGCATCGCTCGCTCGCCAGGCAGCACTGTAATGACATTCCTCAAACATTCTGATTAGGGTTCGTACTAAACTGCTATTCTTAAACTTCTGCAGTTAATTCATCCTGACTTTTATATTTTATATAACTGATATAATATTTGGAATATAATATCAAACAGACCTCAAACTTTTTAACGGAAGTTGGTTTGATGCCTCTAATGCTCACCATGGTTTATTTGATCAAAAATACAGTAAAAACAGCAATATTGTGAAATATTATTACAATTTAAAATAACTATTTTCTATTTAAATATATTTTATAATGTAATTCATTCCTATGGTTACAAAGCTGAGTTTTCAACATCATTACTCTAGTCTTCACTGTCACATAATCCTTCAGAAATTATTCTAATATGCTGATGTGGTGCTCAAAAAAAAATTCTATTATCAATGCTGAAAACTGTTTTTGAAAACAAAATTTTTGTGTAAAGTACTGTATGATGCATTTAGTAGAGATGCACCGATACCATTTTTTCAGAAGCGATCCAATACCAAAAATTTGGTCGATAACAGATCCGATACAGCACAGTTTTTTTTTATTTTTTTTTTTTAATGTAGATTAATGTAGAATTTCTATACCTCTGTGTGTTGAACTGATAATCACTCTTTTATGTGTTAAACACAATCTACTAAACACAGACAACTTCTTTATAAAGAAAAACAACAAATGAAAAAATATATAATCATAATCTATGATAAAAAATACTATTATAAACTAGGTTAGTGGATAATTCAGCAGCAAAAGTTACTCTATAAAAATCATGAGTGCACAATAATTATATAAAATCTAAACATTTAGTGAAACTGATGAATTACGAATAAAAGTGAAGTAAGTGTAGCACTAAATTTGGTAAAACGTTACACATTGCTCTTTGTATTGTTGTAAAATACATTAATGAAAAACAATTAAATACCTTTGTGTATAAATATATACTATGAAATTAAAAGGCATTTCTTTAAAAAGTATAGCATATCTTTTTAATGAGGCAGCAACATATGGTAGATAGGACAGAACAAGAAAGGCTATTAATAATCTTTCATTGCTCAAAAGTATTATAATATGAAAGGCTCCAATACAGAGCAGCACAAAGCGCTTATGTGCATCCTGTGTGCAGAATGATGTGCTTGAAGCAATTTTCACGCATTGAAAAGTTCAAAGCACAAAGGAAAGGAACATTGATGCGTTGTGTATTATATCTATGCAATAGTTTATTTAGCCTTTTCTTTCACACAGAATAGTATATGCACAATATTGGATTTGGATCTGACCGATACCCGATCCGGCAAAAAAATGGCAATATCGGAGAAGCGATACCAATACTGATATCGGATTGGTGCATCCCTAATCAATAGGGAGTTCAAAAGAACAGCATTTATTTGAAATAATTTTGTGTGAGATTCTAAATGTCAACTGTCACTTTTGATCAATTTAATGCATCCAAGCTGAATAAAATATAAAATATTCTTACTGAATATCATACTGACCCCAAACATTTGAGCTGTATGAATCCTCACATGAAGGACTCAACTCATTTCCAATAGAGTTCTAAAAGAGCAATCTTGGATTTATGTTTTCACTGAACTTGTTGCGACGCATTCTGGAATTGCTTTCCCCATCAAGGATACATGTAATGCTACCATGAATTTGTCCGAAATGAGGTATCTTAGAATGCAGAATAAATATGTCTTTGTGGCAGAAGTGATGCCTTACAATTCTGTCCTTAGAGAGCAAATATTTTGAATCTGAGTGTTGTGACAATGGCAAAGAGGCTCAGATATCATCATATCATTTACCAATAACCAAAGCCCAAAAAACGATGCCTTTGCTGTCTTGCACACACACCGGTATTTCCGTCAGGAAATGTAATACTAGTAGAACTTGATCTTTTTACAACATTAGTACATTTTATTTCTTGTGTTTTAGTGGCTGTCTCACAGATTTGTGCTGCAGTGCTGTTAACAGGCTTTTTCACACCTCTGTGTCTCTCACCAGAGGAATCATTGCACATCTATGAAGATATTTCTGCCAGTTCCCACTTCTTTTTTCTGTGTCCTTCAACAGAACACTCTATCCTTTCTCTCTCTTGCTCTCTCTCGTTCTCTTTCACTCTTGCAGTCTCTCTTTCATATCTGTTTTTTACAGGTACATTGTGTGCATTAAACTATAAAATAAGTCTTGTGTTGAAGGACAGACCCGAGCCATATCTACACACACATACAACCGTCATGGTAACAAATATAACTCATGGTAACATATAACTCATAACTGATGTAAATAACTGATAATAAAAAATTAAGATGACAAAAAAAATATTCTGGGATTGTCAATTTACATTTTTTTCACTGCAATCTATAAGATTACTTGTTTTTTATGTAAAAAAAACTGTTGTCAACAGTTCATTTGTTTCCAGTTGGACTGATTAAAAAACACTGTGTGTCCTCGCTTCCAGCATAAAGTCAGCCAATCAGAGAAAAGCTTGCCAGTGTTGTGTGCAATATGCATCAGACGGTCAGTGAATATGGCTGGTCTGAGGCAAGAAACTACCTTGCAACCGCATAGCAACACCCTGGCAAACATCTACACCACCCCTAGCACTGTGCCACAGCATTTTCTTAGCAAAAATCTAGTTGAGTTTGTATTGCATTGAATTTCTCCCTTTCATTTCTTTCACAGCTCCTGAGGAAGAGGCACATAGGAAATGATATAGTCACGATTATATTCCAGGAGCCGGGAGCACTTCCGTTCACTCCTCAGAATATTCGCTCTCACTTCCAGCACGTGTTCGTCATTGTCCGTGTGCACAGCCCTTGCTCTGACAACACCTGCTACAGGTTGGCCTTGTTTCCATAGCAACCCCTTGCTAAGCACAGTATTGCATGTTTTGCCTGTAGCTGATTACTGAGATGCGTCATGGAAAATATAGTTCAGTGAGTGTAAGCTCTGTTGGGATTGGTTGAAATAAGCCATTTGCTGTTTTTTCTTATAGTGTGGCAGTGACCCGCATGAAGGACGTCCCTCCATTTGGACCGCCGATACCTTCAAATGGCATGACGTTCCGTGACCCTGCTGCCTTCCGTGCTTTTCTGCTGGCCAAGATCATTAATGCAGAGAATGCTGCGCACAAATCGGAGAAGTTTCACGCCATGGCAACCCGCACGCGCCAAGGATACCTGCGGGACCTGGCGGAGAACTGCGTTTCCACTACACCACTCGACACTGCTGGCAAGCTAAACAATCTCATCTCTCTGGCCTCCAAACGCAAAGAACGCGTCCGGGCTCGTGAAGCAGCGGAAATGGGTGCCGCAGGAGCGCTTGTTTGGCGCGTGCTTGCGCAGGACTACAGTGGCGGAGGCGCAGAGCTTCCTTGTGCTCTTGCCATCTCCAATGAGTATGTAGTGCTGGCGGACTGCTCCACGAAAGAGGTGGTGTTTAACTGTTTCTGTGCTGATGTGATTGGCTGGACAGCAGAAAGACTTGCTCTGAAGATTTTTTATGGCAGAGGAGACCACGTGGCTATACGGGTACCCGAGGGCTGTGCACAAGATATCAGAGAGGTGGTGCAGAGACTTAAGGTACTGATACAACAACCCTCCACAAACACTCTCGTATATGACTAAATCTTCACTCTGGGCGACTAAATAATGTCTGTCATTAGCCATTGGCTAATAAATTCTTAGATTTTACTCGCCAGTGTGTGTGTGTTAGAGGCGAAGTATATATATTTTCACTCGCTGAACACTCTGGCTGAGCTCTTGAGTTTCGCTGTCCGTCAAGCGATCAGTACTATTTCAATTCAGCTCAATGGAGGGGCAAGGTATCTATATCTGACGTACTGCAAACTCTAGTGTGAAGGCGCACGACTCGCCGTTGCTTTGCTGAGAGTGCTGTATTTCTCACACACACGCAAAGAGAGAGAGAGAGAGAGAGAGAGCACGAGTCTTACATACCATGTAGAATCGCCGCGCTACACTGTAAGCCCGAATAAGTTGGCAAAACTCAAAAAATTTAAGGCAAGCAGTTGCCTCAATTTTTAAGTTAAGAAATTTAAAGTTTAAGTAAGCAGAACTGGCAGATTTTTATTTTTTACTTATAAATTTTAATTCTTCTTAACTTAAAATTTTCATGTAATCTCAATGTGAAAATTTTTATTAGTGTAAACTTAGCTAGCTATAACAAGCTTATTCAGAAAATGCTAACATGTTAAAAATAGCATGGTATAGCACTTGATAAATGAGTGCAGAAATATAAAGCATTTAACATACTTGCTCTCACTCGTCACCATGAGTTGCAAACAGCAACTCTCCAAAAACCCACATTAACAGAAACTCTTCTAAATTAGCATAACAAAACATTATTCACTACTAAATCTCCCACTTAACCTTAATCTTGCACAAAAAAACATTATATAACACTTATTTTTAGCATTTACTCTCCCTTTCGAGTGTAATGGCCAAAGCATGCTGGGAAATACAGATCCCAGCCCAGTTTCAATTCAACTTAAATTCGTATAAATTAAAATAAATGAGTTCATGAAACTAATTTGTTTAATTTAAGTTTGTCCTACTCAAACAAATTAATTATTTTGAGCATTAGGGTTTACAGTGTACATGTAAACTATATTATTTGTTGTATTTTCCTGTCAAGCTCATTTGGAATTATTCAGCTTTTAAGAACAAGCAGAAGAGATACTGGTTTCTCAGGTAGTGGGCGGAGCTAATGCGCAAACAGCAATTTCATTGGCTGGGGCTCATCTATTACCGTCCCTGTTTTAATTTCAGTGAATCAGTTCGAGTGAACACTGACAACGTGATTGATATTCATGAACCCAGCAGCTCATCAATCCTTAGTGCATTGTACATTGTTATTAGTAGAATTAATAGTAGTATTATTATCTTTTAATAATAATTACTATTATCTATTACTATTATCTTTTTTTTTTTTACAGAAACACTTAATGACCAACAATATCTTAAGCACCACCACCAGTCCTAAGTTCAGTTAAAATGACAAATATGCATTCATACATGGTTACCAAGTTTTAGTTCTAATTACTAAAGTTCTATCATTAAATACTGCTTGATTATCATAATATCATAATATAAAGCTTGATTGACTGTTAAGAGTCAGATATTTAAAAAGCTGTGCCATTTTACAAAGATAAGCTGATTTGGTGGAATCATACATGTATATATATATATAGTCTGCAAAAACATTTACTAGCCAATGGTGATTCTATTGCCAAGGTGTGCTTAGAGGGTTGACAACATACGTGGATGGCTAAATAATGGGCTTGCATTATGGGATGTACCTTTCATAGTCTCTGAGCTCCGGTCTGTCTCTTTTTTTTTCCCTTGCAGGCATTGACTGTAGGTTGCGAGACAGTTGATATGACATTGCGACGTAATGGTTTAGGCCAGCTTGGTTTCCATGTGCGTTTGGACGGAACGGTGTCCGAAGTGGAGGAATACGGTTTCGCTTGGCAGGCAGGACTCCGGCAGGGCAGCCGATTGGTAGAAATCTGCAAGGTTGCAGCAGTGACGCTCTCCCACGAGCAGATGATCGACTTGCTGCGGACGTCGGTCACTGTAAAAGTGGTCATTATTCCACCTTATGAAGAGGGTGGGGCCCGCAGGTGAGCCTTTGGGAATTTTCACTTATTTTGCACTTACTTTGAGTTTGAAAGTGTAGATGGCTGCTGTTTGAGAAATCTGTTGGGTGTCAGACAACTACATCACAACACAGTAAAACATTAGTTATGCGTTATGATTTACTAGGTCACATCTGAAGCGGCATGTATGATATATACACACACTTTTTGATGAATGACAGTTGCAGCGAACAATACATTACACATTCACAGTGCTGATTCTTCTCCAACGTTTTTCTGGTATACATATACAGTGTATATCACAAGGTTCCTCGGGTTCACTCTGTGCAATTTTAGCCACGATTTGGCCATCTGAGACAAAGTTTGTAAATCCTAAAAGTTTCCTTTGATCCTAGGCCAAAATCTAAAGTCTTTGATTATTAGTTTGACATGTTCACCGACAGCCGATTAATGACCATTGTGATCAAATTTGACCTTCGATGACATTCTGGCAGTGTCAGAAGATTTAATGCACTGGAATTCTGGTGTCGCATTTTCACATTTTAAAGATTTAAAAAATTACATGTTTGAAGCTGAATTAAGCTGTCTTAATTCAGTAATTATTTATATTTATATTCATTTCTTTTCATATCATATTCATATTCATTTCATATATCTTTTTTGTACCCTGTTCCTGTACATACCCTAAAAAACTCTTTTAGTTGGTGCATTTTTAAAAATCAGATGAGCAAGCCATAATACCATATAATTGCTCTTCCATTAATTTGGGTTATTTCATTTCATACTACAAATTCACTCCTGAATCAGTTTAAACTATGATTTTTTTTTTTGGCCATTTGCTGGGAAGAAAATGTAAAAGTTGGACCTCTTGGAACTTTAATTGAATATCCCTGCAGTGGATGGAAAAGAGCCATTAGCCCAACATTTTCATCAGAATGTTAGATAGCTCTTGTAACTCCATTAAATTCATTCTGCTTTGATAAATCATTAACGGAGAACACCATAAAAGACTGTCGGACTCCAGCCTGTCTCATAGTCTAGAGACAAGAGCGCCTGCTGCTTCCTTCATTCAGTGGACTGTTGCCTGTGATGTTCCAGAGATCTAGAGAGAGCATCAAATCCCTTCATTACTTCTGTTTGTGTGGATGTTTTAAAGAATGCCGGATATACAATTACAGTGCAGCAAAATTTTGGCCAATACCAATAACCGATAATTCTTTATATTTGAAAGCCGATAACCGATATTTTGGCCGATAAATCTAAATCCAAATTTTTATAGAATTTTTGAGAACCTGACTACAAAAACAAAATTACTTACCAATTCTGGTAAGGTTGTAAAATTGATTTTCATTCATTTCATTTTAACTTTATTTCTAGACTCAAGGTCCATTAGAAAAGAAACAAACAACACAAAAAATACATACAGTACACAAAAAATAAGACCGTTATACCAATAACTTTAATAAATCGCATCTAACATATAAGTTTGTTTACAAAATTTGTGTGTAAATATATTATTATTATGTGTATATACACACAGTCATATATATATATATACAGTCAAACCAAAATTTATTCAGACATCTTGAACAAAATGGTAATAAAATACGACAAGATCTCAGAGTTAAACTGTTTCAGAAAAAAATAATCTTAATTATGTCAGAAAACACTTAAGCAAAACATGGTCATGTCAAAGTGTCTGAATAATTTTTGGTTCCAAATTTTTATCAGTTTTACTGATAGTCCACTGTATGAAGAATGTTTGGGTATAATATGTCACAGTTTACTTTATTTTGCTATCCTCACTTACATAAATGAACTATAGTGTCCTGCACCTACTAGTAAAGATATATCAAAAATGTCTGAATAATTTTTGGTTTGACTGTAAATGTAATTGTGTGTATGTGTATATATANAAATCCTGGAATCCTTTTCTTTGTCATAAACAACACAATAATAAAATATAAATGCAGTCAGTTCTCAGTTCTGACAGATGAAGGCAGGAACCTCAATTCAGCAAGAGTCATTCTGTACTGAAAACAGCAACTTTAAGCTTAAAATCTGGGTAGCAGCACATTTCCGATCTGACAGGGCTGCTGTTATTGGTTTTTTGCACTTTGCACCCCTCTGGAGACACATTCTCGTTTTGGAAAGATTAATGATGAGCCTCATGGCAGAATTAATGTTGCTTGTTGCAGATGCCCGCCGGCTGGAACCCCTCTGACATAATTCAAAGATTCAGTTTCACTGTTTTTATAGGTGGTACAAAAAAAAAACCTTACATGTGTCTTCAAACGAGAGGGAAAAAGCATTTGTTTCTCTCGCTCGTACCTCCTCTTTGTCTGGTGCACAAACACACGCGCGCACAAATATACACACAGGCACTCACCAGATTTTGAGAACGTTGGCAGACGCCTCAGTTCTCAGGGGAACAGTGAGTGGGAGTGTTAGAGAGAGAGAGGGACAGAGAGAAAGAGAGTGTTAGAAGAGGAGAGGAGCGAGGGATGGAACAGTTTACAAATGAAAACAGTGATTATGTGAAGCCTCAGTTTTGCTGCATCAAAAAGGTGCGTATGCAGACTCAAAAACTCTGTATTTTGGTCCTAAAATCTAAAGTAAAATGTTTTGCCTTTTTTTAATCCACATTGTGTTTCATATTGCATAGTTTAGTGTCACATGTCTCTGAACTTTGTGCTGAGTGGCTGCTGTTAGGGACTAATTACTCAGCAGCGTGTTTGATTGCATGCTAGAGTGACATGTGTTCGCTGTTGTGTTTAATTACACAAGTAAACTCTATTTGAAATGTTCTCTCTCGCACACACATGCATCCCAACACCCCCACCCACACTGTGCAGTGGAACGAAAGAGCGTGTTAATTGCATGCTTCAACATGCTTGTCTTCTTGTCATTCCGTCTCTTTCGTTTCCCTCCTCTGTTTGTGTCTTTTTCCCTGTCAGTGGTCCAGTCTCTGTTTGTCAAGGAGTGCCAGGGGGAGCAGATTGCATGAGACTAAAGCCTGGAATCTGTGAAAAAGAGGCTAGAAATTAAATAAATAAAAGGGTTTTAATTAAGAAATGCGTCCGGCGTGAGACTGAGAGGGAATGGACCGCATGTTTTGCATGCAGGGAAAGGATATAAAGACTGTAGATGCTGAGGCATGTCTGAGCGCCTCCTCGCTGGGAAACAAAGTGGGAGGGTGTTACATACAGAGGAAAGAAACACCCCTCCTCCTCTTTCTCCCTCCATTTCTCTCTCCCTCTCTCTCTTTCCTCTTGTTATCATAGTGAAAGAGAGGATTGGAAGGGTGGGGAGAGCAGAAGTCTGTGTGTGTGTGTGTGTGTATGTATGTGTGTGTGTCCGGTTGTCAGGCTCGTTTGTACTTCAGCTGTCAGTCAGAGCCTCATGGCGCTGCCGCGGACATCCGATACAGCAATCTGGTCTACACACAGAGGTTAGTGATGGGCTTGGAGACAAAGAGAGGATGGACGTGAAATGCAGGAACTGCTGTTATATTACAGCAATGAATGACAAAGGGATGAAAATACTTGGAGGGGTAGATGGATGGGTGGCAGTAAAAGAGGAGTGTTGGAGCTGACAGCACTCTGTCAGTGATGAAGAGGAAGATCTCCAGTGTAGCAACACGAGGCTGTGCTTATGTATTTCATGCTCAGGGTTTTTCTTGTCTTTGTCCACCCGTGGCTTCAGTCTCTCTGATTAGGAAGCGTTAATGTGTGCTGAGGAATTATTGTCTAATTATGTGTCTTTAACAAGAAACTGCATGTGCTGATAATTGTCCGAGAATGTGCAATTGTCTTTAAGTTAAGGGTCCAAAAGTCTGAGACCACATTGAAAATGTTTTTTTTTTTTTTTAAAGATGGCAGTCTAAATTTTGAACAAAGAAACGTGATGATTTAAAATAAGAAATATTGGTGACACTTAACAATATTGTCCTATTAGTTAATGTAAGTAAATGCATTAATTAATATTAATTAATTATATTTGTTACAGTATTTATTTATTTTTGTTAATGTTAGTTAATAAAAATATCTGTTCATTGTTAGTTCATGTTAGCTCAGGTCCATTAAATAATATCAACAAATACAACTTTTGATTTTGATAATGTATTATTAAATGTTGAAATTAACATTAGCTAAGATTAATAACTGCTTTAGAAGTATTCATCGTTAGTTCATGTTAACTACTGCAATGTAAAATTATAAAAGTGCAACGCAAATCTTAAATATTTCCGCAACACTTTAGTTAAATGTTAAAAATGAAACCTTACTGTAAAGTGTTACCATAAAGTAACACTTTACACTTTATTTGGTAACACTTTGTTTTCCAGTGTCATTGTTACATATGTTACATGTAGTTACTATATTAATAACTATAAATTATGCATAATAACATGAAACTAAACTAAACCAAACCCTATAGTAAGTACATGTAGTTAATTAATATTACTCAGTACTTAAATGTGTAATTACAGTGTAACAAAGACACCTTAAATAGTGTAACCCTTTATGTTTCGGTGACCTTGTTAAAGTGTAATTAATACATTTAAGTAATATGTAATATTAACTACATGTACTTACTATAGGTTTTGGATTAGGATTTAGTTAAGGGTTAGTAATTATGCATAATTTCTGTTACTACTATACTAAGTAACATGTAACAAGGGCACTGTAAATTAAAGTGTTACCAATATTTGCCTTAATCTTTGTACTGTTTTAAGACTATTTTAAGATGTGCACAATTTTTAGGTTATGTAGCCCCAAACATGACATGCGGCAGAAAAAATAGATATAAGTGGCCATGTTTTGTTAGTTTGTACCCTTGTTTTAGTTAAATCATAGACTTTTAAGCCAATTGTCCACTGTTGGGCCAAACCGTTCTCATTGCTTAACTGTTCCATTCCTCTTGATCCGGCACAGCCAGTACAGATATGGTTTCATTTTCCACTGAGGCGCTGATAATGGAGCTCTTTGAATGTAGTACAAATGAGTCAGTCGTTGCCTTAACAACACAGGAGTTTACAAAACGGTATGAGATGTAAATAGCGACAGCGTTATAGAGGATGATTTAGATATTTCTTTTAATTTTATTATTAACTTGTTTACTTTGCGCCAATGGCACGCTTGACCAGCTACAGGCAACAGACAAGTGACCAATCCTGAGTTGTGACATCACTACTCGCATTATACCAGCATGGTTATATGGTTAGACAATCGTGCTGAGATTTCCAGAACGAGAACGGTTTACAATCGTTCTGTGCCGAACCAAGCTCAAGTGGAAATGTAACTGGAACCGTTCCTTACCATTCTTAACACCTTTCGGCCCAACGGTGGAAACGGTCTCCAATCATTTACTCCACTTAAACCCCTGCCTCTTTCTTACAATTGACCGCAAGCTTGCATTCAGATCTGCCTCCATCCATTCAGCAACCGATGGATAGAACCAATTGCTACCACTGTTTCATTGTGACTTTAAATCTTGGCTACAAAGAGGGAGTGAATTAAGTCATGGGAGTTAATTTTTAAGTTGTGACCACAATATCTTGTTTTTTTCCACCCTGCATGTCATATGTGGGGCTCCATACTAGGTCACAGATCAAACAAGTAAATTTGCGACATTGATCATATGACTCTTTATACAGAAAGTCAGATGCTGTTCTTCCATTGAAACTCAAGATGCTCTTTGGATCATCTCAAATCATGCCGAACATCATCATCAGCTTAAAACAGCTGCTGTCATTAAAGCAAAAGGTGGCAAAGCAAATACTAAGAAATTCTTAAATTCATGTTCAATTTAATGTACATTTTCACTATGTTCATAATATACAGTCAAACCAAAAATTATTCAGACATTTTTGTTATTTTTGATATATTTTTACTAGTGGGTGCAGGACACTATAGTTCATTTATGTAAGTGAGGATAGCAAAATAAAGTAAACTGACATATTATTCCCCAAACATTCTTCATACAGTGGACTACCAGTAAAATTGATAAAAATTTGGAACCAAAAATTATTCAGACACTTTGACCTGACCATTTTTTGCTTAAGTGTTATCTGACATAATTAAGATTTTTTTTTTCTGACAGTTTAACTCTTGAGATCTAGGTCATACTTTATTACCATTTTTTAAACTATAGTGAATAAACTGTATTGATGAATTAAATGTTCAAGGTGTCTGAATAAATTTTGGTTTGACTGTATATATTTTAATGAAAAATGTTGTATTAAATTACAATGCAAAAGAAATGTTAAACGGAAGTATTTTCATTAGCTCTCAGACTTTTGGACCTCTATGTAGGTGGCAGCCAGGTTTATATAAACATGAAATTTTACCAATACAGTTAGTATTCAGCTTACATCCTCTATATCTCCATCCGCTCTCTATACGTGTCTGTAGTCAGTCAGGGCTAGTTTATATGCCCTTGTGGTCTTCAGAACAGAGTTTTTTGGCGTATCAGACAGAAGCGCTGTGGTGCTTTCCACTCTCCCCCTCCTTCTCCCGTTCTCCTCGCTTTCTTTTGTCTCATTTTGGCTTTCTTACTCTCGGTTTGTCTGTCTATTTCTCCCTCCCTGTGGATGGAGGATAATAATAGGTAGCAGCATACAAAAAAGATGAAATATGAAATATAGATGTCAGGGAGCAGAAGGTGCTACTAGTCTAAGGGCTGGAATATCAGGTGAATTGTGGGGCTTTGATAATGTTTTACTAGTGGCTGGACAGGTAGGATTTCCAGGATAGCAGTGCGTTACTAGACTTCCCAAGCTTGTAACCATACACTAACAGGGTCAGTAAGATTTTTTTTTTTTGTCTTTACAAAGGAGTCTCTCATGTATATCAAGGCTGATCAAAAATACTATAAATATTTCATAATATTTATACAATTTAAAATAACTTTTTTTATATATTTAAAATATGTGATGGCAAAGCTGAATTTTCAGCATCATTACTCCAGTCTTCAGTGTCACATGATCCTTAAAGAGTTAGTTTCGCCAAAAATGAAATTTCTGTTATTAATTACTCACCCTCATTGTCGTTCCAAACCCGTAAGACCTTCGTTCACCTTCGGAACACAAATTAAGATATTTTTGATGAAATCCAAGAGGTTTTTTCTCCCTCATAGAAAGAAATGTAATTATCACATTCAAGGTCAGAGAAGTACTAAAGACATCGTTAAAATAGTCGACGTGACTACAGTGTACAACCTTAATGTTATGAAGCGACGAGAATACTTTGTGTGCAAAAACAAAACAAAAATACCGACTTTATTTAACAATTTCTTCTCTCCTCTTTCATTCTCCTACGCTGTTTATGTTCAGCGCTTCCTGGTTCTACATCATTTAAATATCTTTATTGTCACTTTTTGTTAATTTAATGCGTTCTTGATGAATAAAAGTATTCATTTCTTTAAAAAAAAATCTTACTGACCCCAAACATTTGAAATGGTAGTGTACGTTTTTGATGATTTTGTCAGGAACAGGTACTGTGACAATTTAAATGAGGGTAGATGAGAGTGATAAAGCTCAAAGGACAGTTACCTTGACTTGAGTCCTTGTGTGAAAGTGCTGACAGTGTGAGGGGTTCAGAGTGGGTTTCAGTTTCTCATCGTCATCAGAAAGCAGAGAGACCCAGAGGGATTCTGGCGCTGATGAGAGCGTTTCATCCTCATGCTGTTTGGCATTCAGTAGGGGTTAGTGTACTGGTCAACAGGGATTTGGGACTAATCTGCCAGCGAACCAGACCCGCACACACTCAAATTACTACAGAGCCATTCTCTCAAACCATCCCTTAAAATCTGTAACCTTTAACACGAATGAAGAGTTTTCATCTGGCACGAGGGCTTTAAAACGGTCATGATCACCCTAGTCTCGTGTAGCCAGACTCTTGACTTGAAATAAGACGTCTGATCCTCAGTGTGGCTTATTCTGACCAAGAACCACTCATTTTAGACATGAAGAGACTGGCATGCTATAAGTCCAACTGCAGTTTTTGTATTGCTTAAGGGTTATATTAATATATAAATATGATGAGCGAATGACAGTTTTAGAGTACTGAAGGTATTTACATATTTAAATTTGAATGACTTATGTAATGTTTGTGTATTTGTAGGGGCTGTACGGAGGAGTACGAGATGAAGATGATGGAGCAGAAGGGAGAAGCGGAGCCAGTGGCTGCAGGGTATCGTGGGGGGCAGCGAACCCCAGTATGGCGCTGGGACAGCCCCCCTGGTACACACAGCTCTGCCCAGCGCTGGACCCCCAGCGGACCCCCACCAGTCCCCAGCCGTACACACAAAGCTCTGGTCCCCGTTCCATTCAGAGAGCCCCAACACATCTCTGCTAAAAGGTGAGGCATTTCAGCATATGGTTAAAATCTCAGGAAAACCAACTATTGCGCACATATTTTGGCTTTGTTTTTCTGCTCACTAGCTATTTCCGTCTCCTCCCACAGGCCTGTCAGTTACCCAGAGAACCATTACAGTGTGTCTCCTCTTGGCGGGGACAGAGGGATGCCGTACAGAAACCCTTCGGCTAGTTTCTCCAGTCCAGGCTCTGGGTTTAACTCCACTGCACTGGGGGTGCCGGGACTCAGCGGACCCTTTGTCCGCTATAAACCCTCTCGAGACGGGTCAGTGCTGGTTAAATGTTTGTTTTTTGTTTCTTTTTAAAGGATTAGTTCACTTCAGAATTTAAATTTCCTGATAATTTACTCAAGCTGCACTGAAACTGCAATTTGGACCTTCAATCCGTTGAACCCCGGTGAAGTCCACGAATGTTTTCCTCAAAAACATTAATTTCTTTTCAACTGAAGAAAGAAAGACATGAAAATTTTTAATGACATGGGGGTGAGTAAATGATCAGGAATTTTTAATTCTGAAGTGAACTAATCCTTTTCATGTGGCATCAGTACATTGCAACACTTTCCCTTGACTGACCTTGTCTATTGTCTGTTATTTTAGTTCAGAATATGAAACTTTCACAGAGAATTTGTTAAGTTCCCAATTAATGGCATATCTAAAATTCATAGATATGGCATTCATTCATTGGAAACTAGGGCTGATGTTTTCATGCAATTTGACCATATAGGGATAACAGTAACTCAGCCAGTTATTATCACCTAATAAATCCTGTCAGGGTGATCATTTTGAAAGGTTTTATTTTGTGATAATGACCAGATAATTGTACATTATCCCACTTTTTACAAGACACCTGATTAAATAAATGGATGGATGGATGAATGGATAATATGGATTTGACCTGAAATTACATTATGTAAGAAGGAAGAGGCACATGATGATGGACGTGAATTTAGCGCAGTGTAAGGGGTTTAAAAATGCAAGATGGAGGACAGTGACATTTTAAAAAAATTAAGCTGAGAAGCATTTTTTTAAAAGCTTAACTACTTTCAACTTGTTTTTTGACATGTTTGACTAATGCGTTTACAACATAATTTGTAGCATGTCTTGGGTGCTGCATCCTTAAAATGCTGTGTTGAATCGTTTGTAATTGTTTGATTGTAATACCTAGTCCTAGTAAGCAAATTGAAGTTAAAATATCTAGTGCTCTCACATAGTGTACATATTCATTATTTTGCTCAGCACTATTGGAATCTGATACAACAGAATGTTATAAATGTTAGTGAGGGTAGAAATTAACATCTTCAGGCGCTGCTTAATGTCATCAGTGGGTGTGTCTGATGGAAAATGAGGTTGCGGTTGAGGCATGTATCAGCTAGACCTACAGTGCTGATTCACAGGCCTATTGTGGGTTTGTGTATGATTGTATATGTGTATAAATCAGAGGTCATGGCATGTATAGGCAGTCGTGGTGCTCTTTTGTGTGCTTGATGGTTGGCTGCCCTGTTCAACCAGAGGAACTTGTTGTGAATGTTTTTTGAATGCGAGTTAACGTGCACTGAATTGTTCACAGAGAGAGAACAAAAAATCATGATGACTTCTTTTTTTATTTTTCCCTTTTCAGTGTTCACATGCATTCATATTAATGTAATTATAAAAAGTATGTCATTGATTAGCATATTCTGGTTGTTATGCATCTAATTAGGGCTTGTCCCCTTCAAACACTATTCCCATGACAAACACCTTAAATATTTATAGAGCTCACAAAGAGCTTTATAAGAAGGATAATTTAGCTGATTGTGTTTTTGACCCATATATTAAAGTCTGCATAAAATCAAAATTGACTTTTTTACTTTGTTAGTGCAGTTACTAGTCTTGTGGTGAACAATTTATCTAAAATAATCCACAGAAAAAATAATGTTTTTGTAATCTAGTCAAAATCTGAAAATGTATTTCCCTTCTGGAATGGTGTTCTTTCTCTGATGATGTCAGTTTGATGGCCTGGGGTGAAACATCCTTAAAGGTGCAGTAAGCAATTTCTGAGAACCATTGTTGAACACTGTTCATATTTGAAAACAAACAAACACACCCCTCCCTTTATTGCTCCACCCCCAAAATGCACAAACACACAATGCCGATGTCTCTTTATCATAGCAGAAGTGAAGCAAAATAAAGCTTTGCAAAAAATAAAACAAAGATGACGAACGAATGACAAGGAAGAACAGAAAATGAACATACAGTACACGATTATAAGCAGGGCTTGACATTAACACTCGCCGGTTGAATTCTATGTATAATATATACATTTTTCAATTGTAGTCATTTAAAAGGGCATCTGAAATAATAAACTAAGTGCAATGTAGTGTTGTCAAAAATATACAGTATAATGGATCAGTGCGTCAGGTCTTATAGTGACAGCAGCCTAATATACCTGCTGGCAAATTATGAGATATTAAAAATATCCATATGGCAGTTTTTTCCACATGGCATTGTTGTGATCAGTGATATTACTCTGAGCTTTTCTCTTTTGTAATGTCTCTCAGCCATCTCTCTTTCTACAGTCTTTCTTCAAATCTCCCTCTTGCTCACTCTCTCTCCTCCCCTATCACGAGTGGACACGCCCCCTACTGCTGATTGGCTACATGTGTGTTGTGCTGCTCGATCTGATCCACTTTTAACAGCATTCCTCAGAAATCACTCATTGCACCTTTAACCACTCCCCTCTAACCATCAGTGAAGAGATATGTTAATATGAAGCCCTGCCCTCTATTCAATATTCCATTTCACTTAAAAATATATCACAATAATAATTTAAAGTCGGTTGCAGCATTTAGCTCATGCAGACTTTAAAGTGTTTTTCTAAAGTTTCCCTGGATGCGTCAGCAGTTTAAAGTGCATTAGAGCGTTATAGAGATGTTGGGGTATTGTGAGTCTGTTAACATTTCACACTGACTGTGTTTATGGTGGTGATTCAGCGAGATGTGCTAATGAGTGCTATTATTAGCCCCATCAGATCCAGACGTACATCACTCAAACCCACAGGGTGGCAAGTGACAGAACACATGGGTTGCAACAGATTCAGGAATGAATGTGACGTGTATGATTAGTGGTGCGGTGTCAAAATTGACCCTGTTTGGTTTCTTAATGCACATACTGTGCTTTAGTCATTGGTTTGTGTTATAGGCTAACAAACAAAATGATTGTCTTCATTATCTTTTATTAAAGTCAGCATGAAATAAATATTCACCCTGTCTATTGTTCACCCTGTGAACATTTCATCTGTGCACACTTCTCATAATAATCCATTACAGACAGAGGTACACCACAATATGAACAGAAATATTGGACTTTAAAATGTAATATCTTTATCTGCCTCTGAGACAGCTTTCTTTTTTGGCAGATATGACCAATAAAGTCTGATTAAAATCACATCCCTTGTTTTCTGCAAACATTATTTCAAGCTGCTGTAAGTGATTTCCCCTGTTTTGCTAACTCCACCACATGTCCTTCCTCCAAAACCCTGCTCTCCAATGGCATGTCAGCCAACCTGAACTTGAGGGGTTCATGTTTAGCTGGTTAACATGATCAAGTAAGAATATTTAATAACATGTTCATATTTGTTGTTTGTATAGGTTTGGGTCAGTCCAGCGGCCTCTCCAGCCGTTTGACCCACATGTTACTGTCGATGTCTCGAGTGGAGAATCATCATCTGGTTTCACTAGCCAAGAAAGCACAATGGAGCGCAACAAATCAGGTAAACAAACACATAATCGAGTGCCAGTCCTTAAACAAAAACTGCTGTAAATGTTTTTTGTTTACCGTCCCATAACTGTGTGAACTCTGCCATCTGCTGGATAAACTCAGAATATGGGTTGCACTGGTGATCAGAGGATGTGAGATGCTATTCAGGCGTAAACTGAGTGGTGGACTGACTCTAATCAATGTTGTTATTGTTAACTAAAACTTAAACTATTAAAAATATTTTTCTTTATTGAAATAAAATATAAATATTAGATGCAAAACTTAAATGTTATAAAAACTTAAAATCCCCCTGTAGTCAATAATTTTATTCCTTAAAACTCATCTTTCTTCACCAAAATGACAAATTTAAATGTTTTTTTCTGTGGAAAATAAACTAGTTCATGCCTTAAAATAGCTTGAATGTAACTACACCCTTGCCTCATTTAGTATATGCGGATCTATGAACATGCTATGTCTATGGGTGGGTAAATGTATGGGCTTTTCCAGATCTTTCGATCTAACATACAAAATAAGCTCACGCAATTTACAGATGAACGCTCCCGGAGACCACGGAAAAACATATGGAAAGCAGCAGCTTTCGTTTCTACTCTGATATCCGCAAGACCACGGCGCACAAAGTTTAAATCCCATCTGGCTAGCGCGCTTCCCATAATGTTTGCGCATTAAATCAGTAGGCGTCTTTTGTGGCTGTTCGAACACATTTGACCCACATGAGTGTTTACACAACGAAAGCAATCCGGTCGATGTATTTTCGACTACCTCTGGAAGTGGTCAAAAGTGGACAAGCTCAAAACGTTTTAGACACTTTTTACACCTGTATTTAGCATCATCTTGTAATCCGATCGACCAAAATGAATCTTAATACCAGGTGTAAACAGGGCCTGAGAGAAACGCAACAAACATCTGATTATCAAGCACAAAAAAAGAGTAGCAAACACCCTTAAGGGGACGTTCACTCTGACTCCCGGTTACAAAGCGACTGGAAGTCATTCATTTTCAGTGAGAGTCAATGTGAACTGGGCTTTACCCCTTTTTGTTTGTGTGTTGGACAGAGCCCATGTGGCATGTTCCTGCATCGTCGCGAGGTGTGTCAGTCGGCTCAGCTCAGAGAAGACCGACCCGACAGGACGTTGCAGGGAAGGACTCTCCAAACCGCCACTCTAAAGTGAGCAGTCATCCTCATGATCATGGTAACCAGCTGATGTTTCATTTGGTTCTCATGTACTGATCTCTCTGCTCTCTCTCAGGGTGAGGCACACTATTCCAGTCACTCTAGCAGTAACACACTCTCCAGCAATGCTTCCAGCAGTCACAGTGACGAGCGCTGGTTTGACGGGGTGGGAGGTGGGGTTTCCGGTGTCCTGAGTGACCCCTCAGACCCTGACCCTGACCTAATGGGCAAGGGAGGGTCCAGTGACAGTGGCATCGATGCATCTCTCTACACACCCAGTCCCAACACTAAAGGAGCCAAACCTAGCCGCAGTCTTGCAGGAACCCCCCACAAACCCCTGCATGGCTCTGCTACCTACAGCGGCTTACAGGAGCTGTCAGTAGGGGGAGGAGGGAGGGAGGCCGGAGAGGGTCGTCGCAGGGAGTCGTCACCCATCATTGCTGCATCAGCCAGTCAAAGCAAGAACTACCGCACACGCACATTCCCCCCTCCGGGATCGGCCAGTGCTGACAACTTCAAAGCAAGGTATTGTATTTATTCTGAAATGTAAAGACTTCCGTTCAAAAGTTTGAGACAGTAAGATTTTTTTGTTTTTATAATGAAATTAAAGGGGTCATTGTGCTTTTTAATTTTTTTTTTTTTTAAATCACCTGCCTAAAACAACCTTGATCGAAGTCCAGATATTATTTCCTCAAATGTCCACGTCACAATGTGAAATATTAGCATAATACCCACGCAAAAGGGGCGTTACATTTCCAACACTGCTTGAGGTGTTTGGCCAATCACAACGCACAGGGTCTGCTGGCCAATCAGCGCACTCTGAGCTTCTTGGAAGAAGGGGCTTTGTAGAGAGCAGTGCGTTTCAGACAGACTGGGAATAGAGGAGCTGCAATAACAAATAAACAAAATAATGAACTTTTAAAATGGTATCATATGACCCCTTTAATACATTTATTCAGCAAAGATTAATTTGATCAAAAGTGACAGTAAAGACATTTACAGTGTTACAAAAAAAATCTATTTTCAAAAATGCTGTTCTTTTCAATGTTCATTTCATCAAAGAATCCTGAAAAAAGTATCACGATTTCAACAAACATTAAGCTTCACAACTGTTTTCAACATTGATAATAATAAGAAATGTTTCTTGAGCAGCAAATCAACATATTAGAATGATTTAGAAGGATCATGTGACACTGAAGAGTAATGATGCTGAAAAATCAGCTTTGATCACAGGAATAAATTACATTTTAAAATCAATGAGAAAACTCTTATTTTAAATTGTAATTAGAGATGCACCAATATATCGGCCAATAATCAGTATTGGCCGATAAAAGCACATTTTCAAATCATTGGCTATCGGCCGATAGTTTAAAAACAGCCGATAGTTAGGGCCGATATATCCTGTTTATATATCCAGGGCAGGAAAATGCATTGATTTTCTGCTTTGTGTAAAGAAAATGCTAAGAAGCCAGTAACAATAACATTCAGAAAGTTAATAAATAATAATTTAATCTTCAGAATTTAGTTAATGTGTGTTAATGTTAATTTGAGTAATGTGTTTGTTAACTGATACCAGTTACTCTGAAACAAGTTGAAGAAATGGAGAGAATAAAGTTTTTATTTGCATTTCTTTCAAAATATAATAATTCAAAATATAATGATTAATTATTAATTTAATTTAAAAGAAGTTATAAAAGGCAGAACCCCCAATCTATCAGTATCGTTATCAGTATCGGCAGATATCACTTTGAATTATCTGCTATCGGTATCGGTGGAGAAAAATTTAGAATCTGTGCATCTCTAGTAATAATATTTCACAAGATTACTGTGTTTTTGATTAAATAAATGCAGCCTGGGTGAGCAGAAGATACTTCTTATTCACTGGAGAAATCTTAATGACCCAAACATCTGAATTGTGTGTATTTAGGGCCTGCTATACCCCTCAAGGGTATAAGACCCCTGCTGTGGCCGATAAACCCCGGGCTTTCAGATCTTCAACAGTCACACCCATGTCAGGCTCCGCCCCGCTGTCAAGCTCCGCCCCTAAATCATTTAGTAAAAGCAAGAGTGCATGGCAACAGGAGGAGAACATCACAGCAACCAGCAGCACCTCCAATGACAGCAACAGCAACAAGTACATATGTTTATAAAATGTATTTTCATATTTGTGATTATGAAAAAGATGCATCACATGTTTGAATTATTGTGTGTGCTTTCAGGCAGGTGGATATGAACAGTAAGAACGTGTTCGGACAGCCCCGGTTACGTGCCTCTCTGAGAGACCTGCGCTCACCACGCAGATCTCACAAGAGCACCATTGAAGACGACTTGAAAAAGCTCATCATTATGGACAACCCTGCGGACACACCATCACGGGATGCGGTGAGCACACAGAAACACTAAAAAGGATACTGTTTATAAACACAACAATGACTCAGACTCATTTGTGCGTTGTGTGTTTGTTCTCCTCTTCAGTCTCCTCATCGAACCCTGCAACGTACTTTCTCAGATGAGAGTCTGTGCAGTGGACGGAGAGATTCTAGTTATGCAAGCACGCCTCTTTTTGAAGGACAAGTGCCGCCCAGTGACCTTCTCTTCACTTGCACGCTGCCTACTCGTCGCCACGGACACAACACTAACCTTGGAGCCCTCATGCCCAGTAAGAAAAGTGGGTGTCATTTGCTAGTCATAGTCAGTTGGCATGCATTTACTGTTATCTGCTAATGGCATTGGAATAAACTGTTCATTTCTTGTTCTTCCAGTACCGTTGTCTGCATCAGAGTTGTCACTAACTGAGGTGAGGGATAAGGTTCCACCTCTCAGAAGGCTGGACCCTGGACTCATGCCCCTTCCTGACACTGCCTGTGGTCTGGAGTGGTCCAGCCTCGTCAATGCAGCCAAAGCGTATGAAGGTATGAGGTCACAGGCCACCCTGGCCACGGTTTATAAGTCAAACTAAGATGCTTAAAACTATGAAAGGCAATTTCTGCCACACAAGAAAACAAATCATGCTTTGGTAAAAAGTCATAATTATGTCAAAATTATGAGATAATTAAGGCATTTTATAACATTTAATTTCAGCTTTTTGTCATTTTTGACATCTATCATAATAATGACTGTCATAATTTTGACTTTTTATTTCATTATGATTACTTATTTCATAATTTCAACTTTGTTGTAATTTGGATTTATCACAATAATGATTGTCATAATTGACTTTATCTCATAATTATGACTTTTTATTCCATAATTTCAACGTTGTCGTAATTTCGTTTATCTCATAATTGAGTCATAATTTTGACTTTTTATCTTATAATTGACTTTTCATTTAGATTATCTATGAGTCATAATAAAGACTTTTTACCTCATAATTATCACTTATTTCATAATTTCAACTGTTATAATTTTGATTTGTCTCAATATGACTCATAATTTTGACTTTATCTCATAATTATGACTTATTTCATAATTTCAACTGTCATAATTTAGTTTTTTTTATCTCATAATTATGACTGTCATAATTTTGACGTATCATAATTTTGACTTATTTCATAATTTCAACTCTAGTAATTTTTACTTACCATAATTTTGACTTTGTCATAATTTACTCTTTATCTCATAATTGACTTCTTATTTCATAATTTCAGCTTTGTCGTAATTTTGATTTTTTTTTTTTCCTCAATTATTACTGTCATAATTTTGACTTTTTATCTCATTATGACATTTCTTTATTTCAACTTTGTGTAATTTTGACTGTCATAATTTACTCTTTATCTCATCATTGACTTCTTATTTCATAATTTCAGCTTTGTCGTAATATAGATTTTTTCTCAATTATTAGTCATAATTTTGACTTTTTATCTCATAATTATGACTTATTTCATCATTTCAACTTTGATGTAATTTTAAATTATAATGAGTCATAATTTTGACTGTCATAATTGACTTATCCAATAACTATGACTTCTTATTTCATAATTTCAACTTGTATTTATAACTGTTGTCATAATTTTGACTTTTTATCATGATTATTTTTTCTCAAATTCGACTTTGTCATAATTTAGATTTTTTTTTTATCTCAAATTTTTGGCACTCAATTTCTTAACTCATAATTATGATTTACCAAAGCATGATTTTGTGGTGGAAATTACAAAAAAGATGATGCAATTTGTAGAATGAATCTACTGAAGAGTGTAAATACTGGCTCTGTATGGTTTACATTACCTAAGTTTGTTTTGTGTTTGCAACATTCCCATGTAGGATGAAATGTATTAAAGAGTCACTAATCACACTGATGATCTTAATGATTAATTATGACTGCATGATTATTTTATTTTTTTTACAGTGCAAAGAGCTGTTTCTTTGTTCTCATTGTCTGAGTCTCACGCGGGCAGCAATGAGCTGAGACCCGTCATCAGCCCGGTGCCTTTCCACACGCCACAGACTCCCCGCACCACTCCTACTTTCAGCAGGTGACAGACACACACATACACATGTACTGTATATATACTTGCTCTTCCTCTGAGTGGATGCATTTTAGTGTTTGTTAACGGTAGTATTATACCAAGGGGACAACGTTGTCTCTGCAATTCTCCATAAAGTTTTGGATTGAGTATACAAATAAAAATGTATATGCTAGGATACTTGTTTAAACTTGTTTTTAATTTGTTTATGTTGCAGTGAAGAGGTTCCTAATGACCTGTCTGGGCGTTTGTATCATCTGGAAGTCATGCTGAAACAGCTGAACAATGATCTGGAAAAGGTGAGCTACATTGGAGGGATCTGACCAGCGCAAGACAGGTTCCCTAGGGATGGGCGTTTTGAGTAATTTTGTTCTTAAACACATAAAACCAAAAAAAAAAAACAGGGGTTGAGTATTTGAAAATGTTAATTTAAGTTGAAATTAAAGAATGACAAATTATATAAAATTATATTTTATTCACAAACCGATCTGGGGTGGGTTTCCCAAAGTCAACTAGGGTCACAAGTTCCGCCATTACCAACAGAGTTTAACAGAACTTGCAACCATTTTTACATTAATCATAATTTAGAAATAAAAGGCCATTTTCTACCCTGATTTTAGCCCTCTGATCCGTTGGAAGGGGCGTGTCTGCTGTGAGACTTCACTGCTGTGATTGGCTAACATCTTTGCATATGAAATAAGTATTACATGCGAAACTCTCTTGAAATCTTTTACTACGTTTTAACTGTTACAGCTGTCAAGATTAACTAATCGTGAAAAGTGTTAATTATAGCATTATATTTAGATCTACTCCCATCGCAAGAAAGGTTGCAGCGATGAGCATGTAGCCAATGACAGACGAATGCAGTGATCTCATCAATACAACTTGATTTCTGCAATCTCACAAATGCTTTTATTATAACTAACAGTGCAAACATGATGTAAATAAGATTCATTGTGCAGCATAGACAGAGTCATTGATTATAACAGATTCAGTCACTGTTTGATTGACAGCTCCAGTGATTGTAGGGAGCGTTCTTTGATTGCTTTCTATATATAAAATTTACTCACTGTTTAAATAAGATTATTTTCATCCTACTAAGAGAAATAACGTAAAGTTGACTGTTTAGTCATGGGTTTGATTTACTGACACACAGACAAAGAACATCTGACTGTACATGAATCATTACATATCAGATCAGACATTAGAAAGAACACAGTTACTTACATGTTGTTGCATTACTGTCGAGTCCATATTGTAAAAGTCTGTTTGTAAAGCCTGCGCCGAAATGCGATTTATTTACCAAAGAATCCACAGTGAAATGTACTGAATACAAATAAATAAAGCTCAACGGAGACATTCACATTGTTGAAAATAAATAACCATATTCCTAGCATTAGGGTCCTTTTGTAATGTTATTTTTAGTCCTGTATCGCTCTTCTCTCCTCATCATCTCACTAACACACCAGTGGGCGGGGCTAACGTTGAAATGATGAAGTAGGCGTTGATTTCTTCTGCGGAGGCGGCGTTTCATCTATCTAGATAGGCACATTCCAGGATCAGTCGTTCGCTGGGTCTGGTGTCAATAAAAGCTTTTATTGGACTAACAAGGAAGTTTTCAGTTCTGAAACTTACAGGATATTTTTATAGTACGATGACCTCTTACATATCAAAAGCTCAAGGAAAAGTTGATTTCTCAATACACGACCCCTTTAAATAAAACAATAAAAGTTAAAAATGAAAGAAAATAAAAGTCCTCATAATCATGCTTCTCTCTTCCTCTCCTCCTTTTCCCCTTGTCTGTTCCTTCCTGTCCCTCCCTCTCAGGAGAAACAGGACAAGGCCGTGTTGTTAGCAGAAATGGCTAATCTGAGGCAGAACAACCAGCGTCTGCAGGAGGAATCGCACTCAGCCAGTGAACAGCTCCGCAAGTTCAGTAAACTCTTATCCTCTACCATTCCCGAGAGGAAATGAGTGCTTCCTTTCATTTGAGAAGAGAAGATCTTCACCTACCTGTACTTTGCCTAAAATGGCATGTTTAGCTAATTTAATTCAAAGTCTCTATCGCCCAGTACATCCACTGTCCCGCTCGCCCTCACATAAGGCAAGTCTGCCAGCCCGTCCTCACCACACACGAACCTGTGAGATTTACGAAAGTGTGACGGAGGGAAACCGAGAGTTTATGCGGGTCTGCCTGACGACTTGAGACTTTAAAGCTTTAACTTAAAGCCGGTACAGATGTATTTTTAAACAAATTAACACACACACACACGAGTCCTACCTTGAAACGAGCGAGCTCCTCATCTGATCGAACTACTTTCGGAACTATTTTCTCATTGTAGATTTATTTTTGTACTCAACGAGTCGACACTAAGCTTGAGCCAGTAAAACTGAGAGGCCTATTTAATGCACAGTCAGCTCAACAGCCAAAAAAAAAAGAATCAACAAATCAGAGAATAAACACTTGAGCCACGTGTGAGATCCTGAGAAATCACGGTACTGTAAGTGTGAGAAGAGGTACAGTGCTCTGGGAATGACTCACAGATAATATCGTATAATTATAAATCGCATACTCATGTGTAGGTACATTAAACGCTGTTGTATTCATATTTATAGTCAACTCATCTCAACTGATTTATCCTCCATAAATCTTCAACACAGACTTGATAGTGACTGCAATAACGGCAAAAACGCGTGAAGAGTTGGAGAATCACCACCACCGCTTTCTAACGGAGCGCATCCGCTACTAAAACTGTGAGGTCATACCCAAGTCTTTGATCGTTTCCTCTGTGCACGGACATCAGTCTTTAAGTGACAGTGTCATGTTACAGGAAATGCCACTTGCTCTTTTATGTATAGATTTGGCATAGCACTGTGTGTAAACTTGGGCTGTTCTGTCAGTTTCCGACACTGTATATGTATATGCAAAGCCGACACTAAGAAACCCTAGTCAGCTGTGTTCCATACAGACTCTATTTTTCTATTTGTATTTAGTTCAGGTTTATCAGGTGAAACGACTGTTGGCAATAGATGGCTGTTTTCAACTTCTAGACAGATCATCGTGTTTACATACTAAGACGATCCACGACTGCGGTTGGTTATGAGCTCTGGAAAATCGTCAAGAGTAACTGGAATAACAGTCAGGCTGGATCGAATACGGTTTATCATGTACCCCATGTTACTCTGTACATGTCTGCCTTAAAAGTGGTCAGCTGTGACCAGTGATGTGTTGTAATTTACGACTCATATCAGCTCTCTCCTTCCCTTTAACCTGATGCGACTGGAAAAATATCTCCTCCTCTCTCAGGACCCGTAAGCTGCCCTCTCGATGACCTGATCTCTATTCGCCTATTTATTCACAACACAGCAAAAGCACTGCAACAGTCAGTCATCATAGCTATAAGTGAAAATATGATGTCTCTGCTCTTCTCAGACACACAAAAAACAACTATATACATGCCTAGGACAGTAACGAGCACTGTAAAACGCAAAGGTTTTTATTTATGGGGTGAGAGATACAAATAATAGACCTGATATCATTCATTTCAGCAGTTTTAGTAGTGTAATTGTACATACAGTGATTTTATACAAAGCTTTGAACTGCTGATAGCTGACGTTACATGTTCTCCCCACTATTATGAGGAAAAAAAAACATTTAAAGGGATAAGAATGAAAATTATGTCATCATTTTCTCACCCTCATGTCGTTCTAAACATGTATGACTTCCTTAAAATACAATGGAATTGAAACAACATTAGGGTGAGTAAATGATGACCGAATTTTCCCTTTAAATAAAAGTCTGTGTACATGTTGAAAGCTTTTAGTTACACATCGTCACCCTGGACATATTATAATGTTATGATAAGCTCATTCACCCCCTCTTTTAGATCAGTTTTTACCGTTTTCTCAGATTCTCATCTCATTGCTGTGACTACATAAAATTCACCCACTGTGGTTTTTTTTGTCAGTGAAGCGGGAGGTTTTTCAGACTCTTGGTGTCTCACTCGGTTACTGGGTGTCATATCTACACCATGGATTGTCTTATGATTTCTGTTTGTATGCTTGTTTGATAGTTGGGTGGAGGTGTTTTAATTAAGTTTGTTCTTTTTTATTTTATAAAGGGTAAATATGAGTAATATACTTGTGAAAACATCTATGTGCATCTGTGTTGCGCATTCTTAAATCATGGCAAATTATATAGTCCAGCTGTAATATTTGAAGGTTTATTTTTATGTGTAATATTTTGACTATTTATTTTGATTCTTTTTTTTGTTTGTTTTGTTTGTTTGCTCTTTTTTATAAATACGGAAAGACAAATTCAAGGTGAAAATGACAAGATTACAGATTTGGTAACATTATTGGAGGGTACTGAGTTTATGTATGTATTTTTTTAGTTTGTCCTTTATATTTTGATTCATGATCTTTTGTACAAAGCTGATTTTATCCCTTTTTTTTAACTATTGTAATTCATCTTTTTTGTCTCTGTTTCCATTAGCTTCATGCATGAAACAGTGGCTCCAATGCCTTGATTTAACTATTGATAACTGATCGATCTTTCAGTTTCTTTGGGGATGTTGTATCAATGAGTGTACATTTAATAAGTGTAAATTATGTTTTCATTATTTTATAAAAAAAATATATTAAAATATTTCATAATGATACCAGTCTTGACTGTTATTTTATTTGACCAATATTTTATGCTATACTGGGAGGGGGAAAAAAAAAGATGCAAGCCGGCTTGTTGGTGATTCACAGATTTTATTGTTGTTAAAGATGCTTTAGTTCGTTTTTTAACTTTAGTTAGTGTGTAATGTTGCTGTTTGAGCATAAACAACATCTGCAAAGTTACGACGCCTCAAAGTTCAATGCAAAGGGAAATATTTTCTTTTACAGAAATTGCTTTTTAAGGACTACAACAAACAGCTGGTAGGGACTACAATGACCTTCTTCCCGGGTTAGTGACATCACTAACTCTAAAATGTACATAAACCCCACCCCTGAGAACACACAACAAAAGGGGTGAGGCCATGTTGGGCTACTTTAATGGCACATGCTAGTCGATGAGTTGAATCAACTCCACAGCAACTACATACATTTATCCACTAACCATTCAGAAACATCCAGTTTCATTCTAAAAGTTGTAACTTCTTCCTGAGTCTCTCCATCAGTGTCGACTCCGGTTTGAACAATGTAAGGCTGAACACCGTTACTGACAATCCTCATTTTGGCTGCGTGAGATTCTCCAGCTTTGTTGTTGTTAAGCAACCGATGCGTGAGTTGTTAAAGCTCCGCCCTCTTCTGGAAAGGGGGCCAGGAGCAGCAGCTCATTTGCATTTAAAGGGACACACACAAAAACTGCCTTTTTTTGCTCACACCCAAATAGGGCAAATTTGACAAGCTATAATAAATGATCTGTGGGGTGTTTTGAGCTGAAACTTCACAGACACTTTATGGGGACACCAGAGACTTATATTACATCTTGAAAAAAGGGCATTATAGGTCCCATTTAAGACTGTAAATCCTTGAAGTGGGTCATACTATTAGGAATCTGAAGTCTAAAACGTTTATCTGTTGCAACTAAGCTGCAAAAACATCTCAAGGATTTCAGACATCAGGAACCCAAAACCTTAACACCTTCAACCTTAGCAATGGCTCCCATTTGATATTCAGAATCATGGCCTAACCATTACTAGTTAGTAATATGGAGAAAGTGGGACGGATGCTATTATTCCTAAAAACCAGAAGAATGACAAAAAAAAGTAGTAGTATGGAACAAAAGATTTGCGTTTTGAATGTAACATTGGCTTATTGGAAAATATGTCTTACTGGTTGGAGACAAATTGGTGCCAGGACAATTGTCTCTCTCTGAATGTGAGCAAAACTAAAGAGCTGANTAATTGTGCATGTGACAAATAAAACTCTTGAATCTTGAATCTTGAATCTCCTTCTGCTGGTCATCAATAGGCATCCTTGAATTAAGTAGGCTAAATCAGTCAAAATAATTTTAAGAAACAGTTTTCAAATATTTTCTGGGAAAATATGTCTTACTGGTTGGAGACAAAGATTAATTCACTTCCCACTTCTACTAGGAAACATATGTTTGGAATGCTGTTGGATGATTAAAAAATATATATATTTTTTTTTATTAATGTATTGTTGATTCTGGGAAAAATTTTCATTCATAAATGCAAATGTATGAAGACAAAACCTTATTTTTCTGTATTCAAAAGAGACTTTATTTGTAATTACTTTCCATCATTGTAATGTATGAAAATGAAAAAGGTCCAGAATTTTGCTGGAATAATAAGAGACCTTAGAAGAGGTNTAGAAGAGGAATGAAGAGACCCCATCTTATTTTATTTTATTTATTTTTTATTTGTTTAATTAAATATATGTAATTTTCTTTTATTAATATTTATTTAACTGATATGTGCCTTGCTTGATACTCATTTAACTATTTTTGTTAATGCCATTGTAGGTGTAACATATTTTGTTTGTTTTGTTCTTAATAAATAATAAAGACTCCTATTTTTCCCATTAAAACAGTCACCAATTCCCACCATTAATTAGAGAACCAATGAAGAATCAGTGATCCGTTTAATTTGATCATATTACAGTTTTTTAAATCAGAGCAACAGCACAAAGAAGCTTCAGTTAAGAAGTTTATTTACTTTGTAATCATGAAATCATGTTCATGTTTGTGCTGGGTAGATTATCAATGAAAGTCAGTTATGATTAATAATTGAACTCGCGTAATCAATTAAATAGTAAGTCTGATTATGAGTATTTTTACAGATTACATATAATCAGTTTCTACCCAGAACTAGCGATCAAAATGTAAAAATCATGAAGGCTGCAAGTCAACGTTGCGGGTGGTATTTGTCGCCTGTCCCTTTAAGATGACATGGTGCCTCAGCCAGACTGACATCATCATGGCGGAAGCGCAGTCAAACGAAGCTGCAGCAGACTGTACGCTCATTAGAAGCCATAATAAAAGAAGCAGTAAAGGAAAAACCGTCTATTGTTAGTTCGCTATGTAAAAGGTTTCATCATCACCAAGAGCAAAGCTGCTGATGTGACTGACTTTCTCGAGCAGAGAGGCTGAAGTCCAGCTCAAGTGTTGACAGAGAGACTTCAGTCAGTCATTGTATTATTAATAGACACATACTGACTCCAGACTGAAGGTTTGAACATTGTTTACTTTACGTATATTTGATCTTACGGGGGGTGTTAAGGAAGTTCCTGGCCATATTTAAGTTCATTTACAAGGTAAAATCGCTTTATGTCGTGTGAAATGTGACGTTTTAAACGGAAAAAGTACGTTAATTTTAGTAGAGTAACGGTCATCTCTGGTTCAAGCGGACCTGAAACACCTCAGGCAGATTATTCGTTTAGAAAACACTTCCTGTACAGTTTTGTCAGCCTCTAAAATGCCATAGATTAGTGTTTTGTACAGCATCAGCGCGCGCTGTACAGTGACAATAGGGTTTAGCGGACAAAGTTGGCGGTTAAAAGTGCTGACGTGTCCTTTGGCTCGCGGTCAGTGCCGAAGCTGGAGGGACACGCCTCAAGCATCTTTAACCGGGAGTCAGAAGCAGTCAACGCCACGTCAAAATGTCAAGAGCCGGCCGAAGGTCCAAAGCTTTGCACGCCAATAACGGGCACGCGCTGGCCGGTTGGGATCCGCTGAGAGTGGCGCGCGTGCGCGTGCTGCTGCTGTGTCTCTGCGGCGCGCTTTCGCTGGCCATGATTCTGGCGCTGTATTTGTCTGCAGAGCCCAGCAACACAATACAGCATCATGCTGCACATCTCATCAGGGACAGGGTGAGTTGACATGGAGCTAAAGTATGGGAATGCATTTTAACGACATGTTGAGATGATTTATCTAACACATTCAGTCTCATATTAAGGGTTTGTAGACCCGAAGTTGTTCATTATTTACTCCTGAATTAAAGGATTAGTTCACTTTCAAATTAAAATTTCCTGATAATTTACTCACCCCCATGTCATTCAAGATGTTCATGTCTTTATTTCTTCAGTTGAAAAGAAATTAAGGTTTTTGAGGAAAACATTACAGGATTTTTCTCCATATAGTGGACTTCAATGGAGCCCAAACGGTCAAAATTAGTTTCACTGCAGCTTCGAAGCGTTCTACACAATCCCAGACAAGGAATAAGGGTCTTATCTAGTGAAACCACTCATTTTCTAAAAAAATAAGTTTTAACAATAAATGCTCATCTTCTTCTTCTCTATTAGAATTCTGGCAGTGTAGACACTGCTAAGTGTATCACTGCTCTCCACAGGTCAAAGTTTGAACTAATTGTTATATACTTGCACTAGCATATTGTTTATGATAATTTAGTTCAAACTTTGACCTGTGGAGGGCAGTGATACACTTTGCAGTGTCTAAACTGCCCGAATTCTAATAGAGAAGAAGACGAGAGCTAGTTCAAGATGAGCATTTATGGTTAAAATGTATATAATTTTTAATTTTTTTTTTGAAAATGAGCGATGGTTTCTCTAGATAAGACCCTTATTCCTCGTCTGGGATCGCTGTAAACTGTAATTTTGACCTTCAACCGTTTGGGGTCCATTGAAGTCCACTTTATGGAGAAAAATCCTGGAATGTTTTCATCAAAAACCTTAATTTCTGAAGAAAGAAAGACATCTTGGATGACATGAGGGTGAGTAAATTATCAGGAAATTTTAATTTGAAAGTGAACTAATCCTTTAAATAACTAATACTATGAAAAAATAATAGAGATAAAGCTAAAATGACATAAAATATAAATATATAATGAAAAACTACAATGCTTATGGTGTACAGAAAGGTCACTCCTTTTTTCTTTTACGTAAATTTTGTCTTTTATGTTCGTATTTCAAATAAATGTTGTTCTGAGATGTATGGCAAACACGAATATGATACAGCATCTGAAATTCAAGTGACAAATATTTCTAAATGATCTAATGTTGAGTAAAGGTTAAAATACTAAAATGACGTACTGTAAATAAAAACAAACTGAAATTAATATGAAAACTGAAAATGTAAAAAAAAAAATGCTAATTCAAAATATTAAGGAAAATTATAATTCTTGTATATCTTTTTTCTTGGCAAAAAAACTTTTTTTTTTTTATGTCTTTTTTAACTATAATATATACAGTCAAACCAAAATGTATTCAGACACCTTGAACATTTCATTTTTTAATAAAGTTTATTCACTATAGTTAAAAAAAAAAAAGTGAAATATAAAATATGACAATCTCAGATTTAAACTGTGTCAGAAAAAATCATCTTAATTATGTCAAATAACACTGGTCAGGTCAAAGTGTCTGAATAATTTTTGGTTCCAAATTTTTATCAGTTTTACTGGTAGTCCACTGTATGAAGAATTTTTGGGTATAATATGTCAGTTTATTTTGCTATCCTCACTTACATAAATGAACTATAGTGTCCTAAACCCACTAGTAAAAATATATCAAAATGTCTGAATAATTTTTGGTTTGACTGTATACATATATCTTTTTTTCCATCAATATTTTTTTAAACGTAGAAGGCACACTGCCATACTCCAAAAGTGATACCATAAAATAAGCAAATTGTGCACCATATTCCATCAGATATGCATGCAAAGTTATCGTATGATGCTCAAGTTGTATGCTGGTTCAGATTGGTTTAACTAGGGTTGAGCTAAACTCTACAAGACGTGGCCTGTTAGGAGGATGATTAGACATCCTTTTAAGCCAATATAAATATAGTCATATGTCCACCTCTACCTTATTCTTTCTGCAGCTTTCCCATAAGCCAAGTAAACACTCTGTGGCACAAGTGAAGAAGTTTGCAGCACAGGTGGATGGGCATCGGCTCTGGGAGACTCACCTGCGGCCCCTCCTAATTGAACGAGTGCCTGGGACAGCAGGCAGTCAGACCATACGACAGGTAATGCCACAGCCTGAACCATACATATTCTACTACTATCTAAACACCGCAAAATACATTGTTTTCTGTTGGTTATATTTTCTTCTTAACCCTTTTGCTGTGTTGAAAACCCTATCACACTTGTGGTGTTCCCGGTCAAAAATTGCTTTGAAAAAAATTGCTTATAAATCTCTCGTTATGCCACCTTATCACCAAATATTGGATTCAATCTTTTTATCAGCTTGTTTTCTTTCAATTAGGACAGATTTTGTGTTTATTTTTGGAACTGATTGATCGTAGACCTTATTTATCTGAGCTTACTTTTGAGTGAAAAAAGCATAATTTGTGTCAGTTTTACAAAAAATATTTAAAAATAAATTTGCGCTGTTTAGTGTTTATCACAATAGTGTGCTTTAATGTTTAAACAGGAAATTTGTTTTGAAATGGTTTTATTTTGTTTTTATTTATTACAAAATGGCACTAAGTCACACTTGTGGTGTTCATGGTCAAAAATGACCGGTCTGCAGAAAAATAACTTATAAATCACTTATGGTATTTTATCACCAAATAATGAATTCAATCTTTTTGTCAACTTGTTTTCTTTAAATTAGGACAGGTTTTGTATTTATTTTTGAAACTGACTGATCGTAGGCCTCACTGAGCAATGAGAGATTTATACGCAGAACACCACGTGAACACCACAAGTGTTACAATGTGGAAAAAAACCCACAAAAAAATTACAAAAATTATAAAAAAATTTGGGGAAGTTGTTAGACTCTGGGTAAGTAAAGTCAGTAAATTTTATTCCAATGCAATTAATATTAACTAGCATTTTCAGGTACGGGAAAATCCTCTCCGGGTCTAAATGACCCGAACACAACATGAGGGTTAAAGTTTACTAAAGTTCTCTCGCCTCTTTCAACGACAGCATATCTTATCCCAGCTGGGTTCACTGTCGGCAGGATGGACGCTAGAGGAAAATTCCTTTGTTTCATCCACCCCGAAGGGTGATGTGACCTTCACCAATGTGCTAGCAGTGCTGGACCCCTCGGCTCCTCGCAGGCTGCTCCTAGCATGCCACCATGACTCAAAGATCTTACCTGCAGACCCTAAAAACCTCAAGCGGGTGTTTGTGGGTGCCAGTGATTCAGCCATTCCCTGTGCCATGATCTTGGAGCTGGCTGCTGCTCTGGACACACAGCTTAATGCCCTCAAACACCAGGTAGATCGCCATCATGAGGAAAAGAGTTCTTCTAGACATTTTCTAAAGCCCTGTTCGGATGGGACTCGTTTTCTAAACGACATTTGAGCTACAATTTTTACCACCTGACAGCTGTGATTTAATGTACCGACATGGACGGAACTAACATCTCCATGTTTATTACAGAGGTGGGAGTGTGTGTTTTCTAGATGTGGGCATTACAGAATGATGTATATGTCTTTTATTTATTGATATAATTTTAATTTATTAAAAAAAAATGATATTTAAATAAACTTCACATGAGTTTATAGAAGTGGCTGTTTATAATAAACCCATGTAAGACATCTAGACAAGTAACTTACTTGACACTATTTTAAAATGGGCAGTTTACGCAATTTGGCTCTATTTATTATTTTATCATTTAATTTTTTCGTCGGATACCAGTCATATTGAACTGAAATGAAAGAATGTGGAAGATTGGTGCGTAAACGGTAGCTTAGGTAGGTCAAAAAACACCTGAGGAGAAGTGTTAGGATAATACAATATCAGCAGTCACAGACTTTTGTATTCAGACGGGATTAGATTTCTCAGAGGACCTTTGAGTTAGCCGAAAAACAGTAGGTAATTTGATCTGGAATTTTTACTGAGGTTGGGTGCGAAAAACACGGACATGGCAGATTTGGACGGATTGAAATCACAAAGTTCGCCTGTGAAACAAGTCTTCTGGGAAAACTAGTCCCGTCCGAATAGGGCTTAAAAACGTTTGGCATTTTGAACAAGAAAGAGCTGCATCACTGAGCAGATTGTGTTGAATCAAGCATCTCTTTCTCTCCAGAGGTCTGCTGTGACATTGCAGTTGGTGTTTTTTGATGGAGAGGAGGCGTTTGAGGAATGGACAGACACAGACTCTCTCTACGGTTCACGTCATCTGGCTGAATTTATGGCCCGTACCCCCCACCCTTCTGGAGCCACCAAAACCACTCTACTCCAGGCAGTGGTGAGGTTGTGTGCCGAGATCAGTCTACCTTTTTATATATATATATATAAATTGCTGTATGATCAATGGTAAAAACTGTTAATGGACTAGAGGTTTTTAGTTCAAGTATCAGCATGTCCAATTTAATACTTTTTAATACCTTTTTTATATTTAAAGTCCTGCTCATAAAAACATCATTCAGTACATTGGAAACATCAGCTACATTAAATACAAATTGTTTTCATACATATACACAAATTAGAACATGATTCCAATTGCTTCTACGCAAACACTTACAACACTTATACTTACAAACACTGCGCGACAGTATAGAAATGTTTTTACTGAAAATAACCTATTTAAAAATAACATGAATTATTATTATTTTACAGTACAATAGTAATATTACCTGAGGGAAATGTTACCTTGTTAAATTGATTTATAATTTATTTCAATATTACATATTTCAGTAAAAAAAAAAAAATATATTATTAAAAATGAAAAATCTAATATTTAAAAATTTCATTTTAACTAATTGTGTGACTCTAGACACGAGGAGGTAAATGTAAAAAAAAAAATACCCTGGTAAATTGATTTATTACCTTTTTAATATGCCCTGTGGATATGCTGTTGTTTTTTAATGTTAAAACTCTATTTTCCTTCCAGGATCTGTTAGTCCTGCTGGACCTGCTTGGTGGCCCAGAACCATTGATTGTCAATCACTTTGATAACACAGCAAGATGGTTTGACCGACTCATTGCAGCAGGTATAAGTTAAAAACAACCTAGATTGGGTTTCTTCCTACAAACACATGACCTCTACAGTCAGCATTCCTCTCTGTGTCTCTTTCAGAGAAGAGACTCCACAAACAGGGCTTGTTGACATCTCATCCATCAGAACAGAGTTACTTCAGGAAGGATTTTTATCTTGGCCCAGTGCAGGACGACCACATTCCATTCTTAAACAGAGGTACATAAACAGTTAGACAATTATACACTACTCTTCAATAGGGGTGGTGAAAAAAATCGATTATTGATTAATCGCGAGTATGTTATGGACGAGTATGAATCGATTATTACATTTTCAAAAATCGATTTTTTATTTATTTAAAAAAAAAATTTTTTTGCATTATTTTATTTTGTAAAAAATGTTATACCGGGAGTTGAACGTCACGAACGCGCCCAGTTCCAGTTAGCAAGCGCGTGTAACGGCAGCCAGAGCAGGTGTGTAAAATGGAAGAACCAGGAACGAGCAACCACCCGATCCACCCAGCTCCATCTGGGCTCAAAGCAAGCGTGTGGATTCATTTTGGTTTTCATGGCAGGAGCTCTAAACATGTTGATAAAACGCATGCCGTCTGTCGACATTGCCACACTAAACTGAAGTACTGTGGCAATATGAGCAACTTGAGAGCCCACATTTCCCGCTTTCATCCAGAGGAGGCAGGGTGGGTTAAAGACGACCGCCTGAAGCCCGTCATCCCACCGAATCAGCGCACTCTCCACGATATGACAAAATTGGCCCCGGGCTCGGAGAGAGCTAAGAAAATCACAACATCGATATCTTATTTTATAGCTAAAGATATGAGGCCATACAGTGTGGTGGAAAACCAAGTCTTCCGCTACATGGTCCACAGTATGGAGCCAAGGTATGTGATATCATCCCGGAGCTTTTTTACACACAAGTCAATTCCTATTCTTTACATGGAGACAAAGTTTTTAGTGCAAGTGTCCCTCAAGTCTGCTCCCAGGGTAGCAATAACTTGCGATGCCTGGACCTCCAGAGCCACCGTCTCATATGTGACCGTTACAGCTCATTGTAGTGTATTTTTGTTTACTGTTGTGAAATGGAAAATCAATAATCGCTAATCGAGAAGCGTTAATAATCGAAAATCGACTGTAATCGTATCGGGACTTCAATAATCGTAATCGAATCGAATCGGGAAATCAGACAGATTAATCACCCCTACTGTTCAAACTTCTGGAGTCAGTAAGAATTTTGTTGTTGTTTTTTGAAGATGATGAGAAATCAAATTTGCCTTGATCTTTTGACATATAAGAGGTCTTTGTACCAATAAAACATCCTGCAAGTTTCAAAGCTTAAAATGTCCTCCTCATTATAAACAAAACATTTATTTTAATTAAGCTCCAAAGACGGCTCGTTTGGATATTGTGGGATTTGTGACATTGCACAGGCAAATACATTTGCATATGACCGCCTCCAGAGCAAGACATCGACGAATAGTTTTATATCATCGCATCATAGGCCCCGCCCACTGGCATTCAGTCGCTTAACGGCTGACATTCGCGTTAAACACAATTAGAACTCATTATAATCACTGACACTGTCTACACTGATACAGTATACAGATGTGCGCTCAGTTTCTGACACACTCGACACACTTGAGTCTGTCGACAACAGGACAAATGAAAGTGTTTGCTTTGACTTGTCCAGTTTAAACGGCTCCTTTGAGTCTCTGTACAGACTTCAGAAGGATCCCAGTGTCGAATACAAGTGGATTCAGATCACATCGGAGGATTATATGTTTGTTCGGAGCATTTTTTTCTGTAAACGAGGCACAGTGTAATGGAGAGTTCACAAAGAAACTTTTGTTGTGAGATGAAGCAGCAACTCTATTGGATCTGACAGCAGCTGCATCACAAACTTCAAGTAGATGATTTCATAAAGCTTTGTCTTTAAATTATGGTTTTATATGGATAATATTTTCAAAATGCTTACTCGTGTGCAATAGCGAGTGAGCGTTGATACGGTTTCCTATGCAGTGACGTTAGCCAATCATAACAGTGGCTGTTTACTGACAAGCCTTAAAAGGAGCTGTGCCTTAAAACAGATAATTTCAGACAGAGGGTCAGAATAAAGGGTGAAAATAATTGTTTTTCCGCATATAATGTTAATAAAGTTTGCACACAAAAAAAAAAATATATAAGTGAACCTCAAGGAACATTAAAATAATTTGAAAAATCCATGTCATGACCCCTTTAAATTGATCAAATGTGACAGTAAAGACATTTATAATGATACAAAACATTTTCAAATAAATGCTGTTCTTTTGAACTTTCTGTTCATCAAAGAATCATGAAAAAAGAGCAGCATATTAGAATGATTTCTGAAGGATCGTGTGACACTGAAGACTGGAGTAATGATGCTGAAAACTCAGCTTTGACATCACAGGAATTAATTACATTTTAAAATATATTTAAATGGAAAAAAATATATACATTTTAAATTGTAATCATATTTGACAATGACTATTTTTACTGTTTTGATCACGTAAATGCAGCTTTTGGTGAGCATAAGAGACTTCTTTCAAAATCTTGCTGACCCCAAACTTTTGAACGGTAGTTTATGTTTATAAAGTGATGCACATATCAGCGTAAACAGTCTGTGTTTACGAAACAACATAAAGCTAATTTTAAATTTGTCCTGTTTGTACCCCTGAACCAGGTGTACCTGTGCTGCACTTGATCCCCACACCATTTCCTGTTTTCTGGCACACACTGGACGATGCAGAGGAGAGGATGCACCGACCCACGGTGGAAAACCTCACTAGAATCCTGGCCATCTTTGTGGCTGAGTACCTGAGCCTCTAAACATGCTATAATGATCATCCTACAGCAGACGTTTACTCACATGACCAGTGTTCAGCGCAGTTGAATGTGATTTAATAATAACAGAGCCATAGATCAGAATGACCAAAGAGACACACATGCAGTATAATGATGTGTTTATTTGGAGCGTGAATGGTACATACTGATAATATTCCTATATTTTTCTGCTGAAAAGAGCCATGTCTCATAATAGGACAAACACTCATGTTACGGCAGCTGTATAAGCTGTATATTGTGGTAAAAGACTTTATTCTTTTGCCTGAGAATGAAAAAAGGACAATGAAATACATTTAATGACTGTTTTTAGTTCATTAATCATAATTTGCACAGTATGTGCTATTGATGAACTACATTTTAAATGTTGTTGCATTCAAGCTGTGTTGTGGAAAGCCAGTTGGCGGTGCACTTTACAAGAAGGTTCGTACACAAGACATTGAGAGACACTTGTTTTAAGAATCTGTGAGTAGAATGTCATGTGACCTGATGGAGAGATCTTATTTTTTACATTCTTTAGTTATAAAGCTGTTACCATTATCAACCAAAAGACCAAGCAAAGGGTCTGATGGATATTCGTAATAAACTTAAGGAAACACTGGAACAGAGTCTCTTAAATGTTGTTGTTGTTACACTGAGATTGACTGAGTTACAGCAAATTAAACAAAGTCTGCTGCTGTATTGATATGCAATTCTTTGGGACCACAAAAACAAAGTAGCAGTATATCTTTTCTTCTGTACTGTAACGTATATCCGAGTGAAACGGATTACAGAAAAAGAAAAACATGTAGGGTGGGACTTGATTCTATCTATTGGTTGTTAATTGAAAATCGACAGTTGTGAATGTGAGCTTGCAGTCAATTGTAAGAAATGGGATCCATACGAGATCAATAACATCCATTTAGAAAATAGATGGGGTGAATTTATTTCATGCCAACTTAAAGGGTTGGTTCACCCAAAAATGAAATTTCTGTCATTAATTACTCACCCTCATGTCGTTCCACACCTGTTAAGACCTTCGTTCATCTTCGGAACACAAATTAAGACATTTTTGATAAAAAAAAAATTTAAAAAAAACTTTTTTTTTTAATCGAAGCAACGAAATTACCAAATTCAAGGTCCAGAGAAGTAGTAAAGACATGGTTAAAATAGTCAACATGACTACAGTGGTTCAACCTTAATGTTATGAAGCGACGAGAATACTTTTTGTGCACAAAAACAAAACAAAAATAATGACTTTTCAACAATTATTCCACTTTCTTGTCAGCCTCCTATGCTGTTGACGTAGTGAACGCAGTGCAGCGATTCCGTGTTAACGTCCGAACGCCGGCTCATTATTGGCCGGCTCCTGCGTCAGCATCACATGCATGCGTCGTGCTGCTCACGTGAACAGCGTCGGCTAATACGTAAACACGGAAGCCTGCACTGCGTTCACTGTGTCAACTACGTATGACAACAGTTCAAATTGTTGAATAAAGTTGTTATTTTTTTGTTTTTGCGCACAAAAAGTATTCTCGTCGCTTCATAAAATTAAGGTTCAACCACTGTCGTCATGTTGCCTATTTTAACGATGTCTTTACTACTTCTCTGGACCTTGAATGAGGTAATTTCGTCACTTTCTATAGGAGATAAAAAAAACTCTCGGATTTCATCAAAAATATCTTTATTTGTGTTCTGAAGATGAACAAAGGTCTTACAGGTGTGAAACGACATGATGGTGAGTAATTAAATTACAGAAATTTCATTTTTGGGTGAACTAACCCTTTTGTTATGTTAGTTTCTGTAGCAATGGAAAAATATCATGGAAAAAAAATTTAAAATCTTAATTCATTAGTTTCACAAGTATAATTTACTTGTTTTCCAAAACTACAGTATGCACTGGAACACAAAGGTTACTTTTTTATTATAAATGTCTTCTAAAAATAGTAAAATTTAAAAAATGGCATTTGCTGACAGTTGTACTGATGCTCGGTCTTGTTAAAGGTGCTGTAAGTGATTTCAGCCATTTCGCTTATTTCTGCCAGACTGTCAGCCAAACGCACATCAGAAAACACAACCGCATAGACGGCTAATAAGCGTCAGCAGATTCCCCTGATCTGCTGTTTATAGAGTCCCGGGCCAACAGAGACAGCTGTGATTTATCCACCTTATTCCTGACGAGCCTACTGTGTTTTATGGGTTGCACTTCCGGTTTGGGGAACTTCCAATTAAAAAGACTGAAACGAATCATTTCAAATCACAAGGTTGCTCTACAAATAAAGCTTATCCGTCAGTTTGACTGAATGAGCTGTCAATTTTCCTTCATGTTTTATTTTCAGACATCATGAGAATAACATAACGCTTGATATTTTAACTTGACATGTCAAGAATATCTGCTCTTTTCAGTCGCTGCATTCTTTTCCTCATGATTTTCTTTTTTCACTTTGCATTCCGCTGTAATAGTATGAAAAAGGACAACATATACTGCACATTTGTGGTCTGTTCTCCTGATTTAATTAATGACATATCCCATTAAGAATTCACTGGAATGCATGAAGAATCTCTTGTTTTTCTCCTCAAATCCTCACATCTTTTCAGGTTTGTTTTCACAGGTAATAATTTATTATCTGTCAATATGACAGAAATCACTGTGAAACAGTATTACGCAATGCTGATGTTAATGAACATTTTCGATTAAGGCAACGTACAGTATGTTGCATAATACAGATATATTACTACAGTGATATTTAACCCGTCCGTTATTGCTGTGGAAAGAACTGCGCTTTTTCATGGCCTGCTGAAAGCACCTAGTTGATGCTTTTACACTTTTAAATGTACTTTTAATGTTCGATGGTTGAAGGGTGAGTAAATAATGTCATCTCATTGTACCCCAGTTAAAAAAAAACATATTATTGCGTTCATAGAGCGAGACTTTCACTGATTATTTACAGCTTAACGGAAGTTACACCCATAATTTGCGCCAAACGTCGTGGGGCGTAGGAATAAGGTGGATAAGGACACCTATTTCAATAATGTCGTCTTGTCAGGTAGAAGGCCATTTATGTATGTACAAACACACTTACAGCACTTTTAAATGACAAAACTTTGACCTTTGACCTGTATTCCACTGCATTCGTTTTAGTAGTGTGCTGGTCCCAGGTGTCGGAGAGGGGGCGGGTGGGCAGAGAGCTGCTGGGAGCAGGAGAAGAGTGCGCTGGGGCTCCCTGGTGGTGAGAGCTCCTCATCAGAGCTCAGGAACGCTCCTGCTGATGTTCTGCTGGAACACAGGAATAGCTCGGATATCAAATCTGAAACATGTCATACTGAGATCAAATAGGAATATGTAAATGCATTATTGAAGTTAGAGATCTGTTCTGAATTTCAGTTTGTGGCCAGCAGAGGGCAGCATGGAGCCAATGTTAGAAAAGAATAGAGTTGCTTCTCTTTCTAACACATGCTCTTTAACCATTTAAAGCAGAGGTTCTCGAACATTTGGACTCAACTGGAAAAGTCATGTCCTTTTTCGTGATTTAATGGATAAGGTTTTTTTTTTTTTTTTTTTTTTTTT
>RJVU01048406.1:548567-572600 GCA_003731715.1 Anabarilius grahami | reverse complement strand
TCACAACTCTATTAATTCTACTCTATAAAATATATTAGAATTTGGTGTAGGAAAATATCTAAAAATTTTACTTTTAAAATTTGGCTAATTTATATATCCAGTGGAAACCCTAGTTCTTCAAAAAGGAAAAATAATTGTTGTTGAGGGGGTGAATTAAAATAATAGTTGGTTTTTAGCAGTTTTAGCTCAATGTAGTGCTTGTTTGGTCTTATTTTAAATAATTTTAAAGGGTTAGTTCAGCCAAAAATGAAAAATCTGTCATCATTTACTCATCCTTAAGCTGTTTCAAACCTGTATGAATTTCTTTCTTCTGCTGAACACTAAAGATATTTTGAAGAAAGTCGGTAAACAAACAGTTAATGACCATAGTATTTTTTTCCATATGGGGAAAATCAACTGTTTGGCTACCCATATTCTTCAAAATGTCTTCTTTTGTGTTCAGAAAGAAAGAAATTCATACAGTTTTGGATTTCGAATCAATTGAAGGTGAGTAAATGATGACACAATTTTTATTTTTGAAACTATCACCTTGTTGAGAACCTCTAGTCTAAAGCCAAACTTTTCATAGTGCTTAAAGTAAGAGTATGTCAGCAGGAATCCACTATGTTGTCCGCCCCCTTGCGTATATAAAGTGAGGGAGTTTCTCTTACTCTTGACGGCTGGTCGCAGCTCTGTCCCGCTGTCGACGGTTCTTGAACCAGTTGCTGACTTGTGTAGCAGTGAGTCCAGTGGCTGCAGCCAGATCTCGTTTCTCTCGTGGCGAGGGGTACGGCTTTCTGCAGTACCACTCTCTCAACACGCTGCGAGACTTTTCCTGCGAGCAGAGGACGCAACCAAAACCTCTTGAAATCTCTCCCAAAAAGTAGCAAGATTATTTTGAGACTATAAATCATTGATCATATACACTGTGCACCTATTGTGTTTAAAACAATGTGCTACACCAACAGACTTGAAAACCTTGAAGCAGTAGCTGGTCTCCTCTCCATCCCAGATGGTACGTGGAAGAGGAAACTTGCGACGAATGCGATACTTCCCCACGGCTCCAAGAGGGCGGCCCCGCTGAAGTTCAGCCTCCATGTAGTGAGCCCGGAGCCAGAGCTGTTGGAGGAGAGGGTGACTGCGCGGGGAGAACACGTTCCCCTCTAACAAGGCGTACAGCTCAGCAAAACGGCAGTGGTGGAAGGCGACCGCAGCCCGCGCCTTCAGCACGCTCTCCTGACTCTGTGATATGGCCAGATACACGTTGGACGAAGTGGAACCAGAAGATAAAGAGCATAAGAAAGAGGACAAGCGATCCATGCTTCCACTCTGGAGAAGAACCTCACAAACACATGCCACCTGCTCTGGGGAGAAGCCCATCGCCATGATCGGACCCAGGATGGTGGAAGGTCTCACAAGGGATGTTGAGGAATTGCTCTGCAAAACAAGTTGTCCCTCTACATTACCAAAGTCCTTTAAAGGGATCCAGAGGATAACTGAAAACTAATAATTAAATCCACACGACAGCAAGCTTCTCAAGAATACAGAAATGTGCAGAAGTGTGCAAAACCAAAGTACCTTCTGATGTGAATGCAGTGTAGAAACTCTCAGGTCAAGTTCTCACAATAGTCCTTTTTGTTCTCCGGTGACGTGTTAGCCAATAAGTGCAGCCGATGAGTGTATCAGATTTTTTTGTTTTAGCAGGTTTTACCTTCTTCAGCCACAAAGACCCGCCTAGACAACTTGGTACATGCAGGTAACCGGAGAGCATAGGGGTTAAAAAAACAGACAAGCACCAACACACACACGCACAAACCTTTCAGACCAAGTGTTGTTTGTATTTGTATCAATTACCTGGGAAAGATGTCAGGTGCACAATGGAGCTTATTTAAATATGAAGGCAATCTTATTTTCTAATCAAATCATGGTGGCAGCATTTGTTAGACAATTTGGTTAGAGATTGCATGGTAGAAATATATATAGGTGTGTGTATCNCATACATACCTACATTATATATATATATATATATATATATATACACACACACACACATATAGCTATATACATATGCATGCAAGTAATGATGTGAAGATGTGTGTTGGTTTGTTTCTGAAGGGAAAACTATGTTGCTAAGGCATTTCAGTAAAAGTGCTTCTAAAAACATGACTAGATTAATTTCAAACAGCATTCAGGTAGCATTATATATGTTTATTACATATCACAATAAAATGGAATATAAAAAATAAAATAACTATACGATACAAAACACACCTCTATAAAAAGAGATGTTGTTTACAATAAGGACAAAAACTCCCTTTGAAATTATCAAAAAAAAAAAAAAAGTCTTTGGTTTGATCAGCTGCATATTTTTCTGTTTGTACATGAATATGAAGCAAAAGTATTAAAAAAATGAAAAGAAAAAAACAAAAAAAAAACAAATATAACTCTACTGACTAAAATACATGTGCATTAACATAATAATCATTACATTCTGGAGGAGTAATAGCAATACTCAGGGACAAACATACACACACGCACATTCCCTTACTTTCCAAAAAGTTAAAATATTGTACAGGTGCTTGGGGGGGAAGAAAAAAAAAAAAAAAACTTTGGTAAGTCAATACAACTATGTAATATAAATGTGAAATACAAAGACGCTACACAAAGCAAAAACACTTGTGTTATACCACAAAATGGAGTGTAAACCTAAGATAGAATGAGGGAAACGGCTTTAAGGTTATCATGATAGAATGACCCAAAAATGATTGATAAATGCATTAAATATTGTTAAAAACAAAAAACAGACATAAAAAGACAGGTATACTCAAGGCTAGAGTTAACACAGGGTGATTACTGTGCACCAACGAAGAACGTCAAAATCTCACAGGCCTAATATTCCACAAAAGCCTTAAAATGTACAGTTGAATGGATTAAAAATAGCACCAAATTTTGTAGGGCCAGAGAAAAAATGTAAATGCTTCATGAATAAAAACTATATAATGTGCAAAACATACAGAGCAGTGCTCTGCATTAAGCAATCAGTCAGGTGGTGTTCATGACCTGTGTTGAAAAAGTCACACTTGTAGTTTTGAATCACCTAGGCTAAATTGCATTTGATTAGAATTAGGTGAATAAAAAAAACACGGACATGTCCTGTAGCTATGTGGAAATCCTATAATTAAAATATTTGATTTCAAAATATCAAAAGATAGGAAAAACAGGACAAGTGAAAAACAGAGAAAAAAAAAGAGAAAATGTTCACTGTACGTGTTGGATCTGTAGTGTAAGAAGTGGCTGTTTTTAACAGTAAACAAATCTTAGGGTTCAGTTATCATGCAGAACAGTTGCATAGACTAATATTCAGTACTTCAATTCCCTTCAAACACTAGAGCCTATATATGTTTATACAGTTTCATAGTAATCAGCTGGAATGCTTGGGTAAAGCTCAATGGTTTATCTACGGAAACCAATGTCAATTATCTGTCATATCAAAACATACAGGATGTCCATGGTCAGCTTAGAATAGCATATAAAAACAACAAAAATGGTAAGAGTGCTTCACTGCATGTTCAAATTCCAAGCATCCTGCCATCCACAAATCTGATACATGTACCATCCACTGACCTAGGTACTAAGGCCAATTCAATGTTAAAGAAAATCAATTAAAAAAGCACCTGAATTGAGCCGATGCATGTAGTATGTCCAATGCAGCTGTGACAGGCACATTTTAAGGTTAGTTTGTCAACTGAGTCTCATCTTCCACCCAGTGCTGTGAGTTTACTGAACCGTTCTATCAGATTTCCTTCTCCTAATGCAGGGTGCTGCTGGTGCATCTAGGGATCTTAATGAGCCACCTGTACAGGATGTTTGAAGTAAACCTCCCAATGCCTAGCTCATGTTCAGACCCATTTCAATCCAGGATACCAGTTTTGTGACGAGCATAAACATTTACCTCTATTACATTGTCTCTAGGAGGAAAACCTAATATGACTTTTATTCTTAAATGATAAAAGTTCTGTTCAGAGTCATTTTATCTATAAAACTGAGAAGTAACAAAAAACGTAAGGCACAAAAGAAGGCATTTCTGCATGCTCTTCACTCCCAGATAAAACAATCTTGATTGCCTTTTACATATTAGTGCCTTTTTACCACTTAGGGAGTAATGGTAGCCCTTGTAACAAGCCACAAGCTGCGATTCATCAAAATCAGGGCTAACATGTAGACACAAACTTAGATTCCTAGAGGTGAATATTGGTTATACAAATGTCATCTCTGACAAAATGGCTGTGCCTTTTCCTCTACTGAACCTCTAGTCATGCCCGAATACATTGTTTTCACAGATGAATTCAAAATATAAGAGAGAGAGGTTCTTTTCAACAACTTAGTTATTAGGTTGAATACTTCCACTATTTAAGCCTTAACCAACACAAGGAAAGGTGAGCAAAGACTCAAACCTCTGAGGTCATAAATCATAGTTCCTCTCTCGCTTCAGGGACATGGTTGAATGCAACTCTAGCCAGGCTGAGATTTAACATGAACTGCATCTAGCAGAACTGATAATTACAAACCCAGGTCATCATCCACAGGGACTGACTGCAGTTGTGTAAGGATTTTTGAGTCCCCGTCCATGTCCTCCACTTCATCCAGCTGAGAATCTCTCTCCACATCCTCACCCGGAGGAGTGCCCAACAGGAGGGACTCTCCTCCTGGCAGGCCTAACAAAGCAGGGTCCTCTGGAAGATCCCCTTTCCCACGCATGTCAAATAATGTCAGACCAGCAGAGGAAGACAGTGGGACAGGGCTCCAGGCTGGCTGGGAGAGGTGGGGCCCAGTTGCCACACCGCTACAGATTGGACTGAGTGGTAGCATGCTATCAGGGCTAAGGGTCTGCTGGGATTGTAGGATGCCTGTAGGAGTGGGAGTGCTGGATGAGTCTGGGGTGTTAGGAGAGGCTCCTGGGGTTGGGTTGGCAATGGTCCCTGGCTCAGGGCTGCAGTAAAGTGTAGAGGAGCCAACAAATCCAAAATGAGATGGTTGTAGTGAATTGGAGGTTTGAACAGTGAGTAAAGGTGCTGGTTGATTCTCAAGTGGATGTACAGCTGAGGGTTGGAGATCAAGGGTACTGTTGCTTGAGACCGAAATGTCTGGGACGGACTTGACAGGCATGCTGGCAAACTGGATGCCAGCTGGGATAGTAAGGATGAGTTTGCCGTTTTGAACACTTAGGATGGGGCTGCTCCCAATGCCACCTGCTAAGAGGAAGTTGCCTGGAGATAAAAGCAGAATGAAGACATCTCATTACAGAACAAAACAAATTTTCCACTGCTGGTGAAATTCTTATTGTGACATACCTGGAGAGGCAGAAGGCAGCTGAATCACTCCAGAGTTGAGAAGCTGAACTCCTGGGATGGTTCCAGTAGGGACACTCTGAGGAGGCCCTATTGGGCTAAGGCGTATCGATCCCTGGGCAACACTCAATCCTGTTCCAGCTCCAGATGTCAGAATCTGGAAAGCACCTCCGGGGGACGGAATGGAAAGAGATGGTGTTGCTGGGACCACCTGAGGGAAGGAGTAGGTTCCAGTTGGAGTTCCCGCAATAGATGACACAGGCATAAGTTGAGGCAGTGACAGGGGGACCAGCTGAGGCTGGCCTGAGTCTTTGGGTTGGGATATGGGAACAACTTGAGTCGGGGAGGAGATGGGAATGACTTGCGTCCCCATGGAGGTCTGTATCTGTGGAAGGGTGGCTGAAGTAGATTCATCTCCTAGCTGAGGTGTAAGCACTTGTGTGACATGTCCAGTAGTCATCTGGGGGAGTGATAAAGCACTACTTGTGCTTAGTGTGGTGGGGCCATTTTGGGGCTGTGCTTGAGCAAATCTTGGACCAATGTGCAAGGTCTGTGTCTGAAACTGAGGAATGGGAACTTGGGGTAACTGTGGATTGACCGAGGAGACTGGAACAAGCTGGGGGCAAGATGACAGTGTGGCTCCAGATGTAGGCTGCATCAATTGAGAAACCGGAACGCCCTGTATCGATGGTACCACCTGGGGTAAAGACAGCACTTGAGGGTTGGAGATGGAGCTGCAAGTTGGCGACTGAGAGTCAGTCTTTCCTAATACAACAATTTCTGGAGGCTGTGTGGGCTGTAATGGCACCATGGGACTGGAGATGACTGAACTCACAGAGCCAGCTGTTGATGCAGGAATACGATTTGGGGCCAGTATCACCGAAGGAAGAGACGTGGGAGAGATGACAGAAGTGGAGATGGTGGGCAAGGACATAGAGTTCGTAGGCACTGACTGATTACTATCTGGATTCTTCAAGGCTTCTGGAAGACTGATGAAATCCAGTGGAGAGACATTGCTGCTGGCTATTTTTGCATCCTCACTAAGAGAGAGAGGTATTGTGCTAGTTAGACTGGCTTGTGGATTCAGAACCACAGTGGGCAGGCTGCCTTGGGCCTCCATATCATTGATGCCTCGTTCATCTTTAGAGATCACTTGAGCCCCGTTAAGTAGCAATGGTGCATTAGCTGTAACAGGACTGAGAGTTACTGTGTGGCCATCGCTCAGTGTCAACCCATTAATGATGACCCCGGTTCCTGCCCCTGAGAGTATAGGGCTCCCATTGAGCAGCAGTGGATGAGAGCTTGTAAGGAATCCCCCGGTGCTGTTGAGAAAAAGCTGACCAGTACTGCAAGGAGCACCAGTGAGGGATATAAGAGAAGCATTGGAGCTGCCTGTCTCTTGAGCAGCAGGTTTGTCAGTAATATCCTCCAGATCTCCTTTGCTGGCTTCATCTTCTGTGCTGTGGTTCCCATCAGATTCACTAAAGAAGAGACAGAAATATTACATTTGGTCAAACAGTCTTAATGTAGTTCCGATCAATGTCTACCATCAATTTCCAATCCTCAAAAGCTTTTTGACATCTGTATCAATGGAGAGAACCAAATTAATTACAAACCAGACCCATGTGGTCTGACAAAAAACCCTAGATCGTAGCCAACTTGCAGCGCGTACTGTCACTGACACTGACACTCTTCTAGTGCTCAGTGTAGTCACAGACACTTGATAGATTTTATTTTTCAAAAATTGAGCCAACTATTTGCCATGCAAGTCTTGAATCTGCAAATCTGACTCATTGCCTCCATTTTTAATCTTAGTCTAAACTGTATCCAACAGTTATTCTTCCATTATTTAAAAGGTGGAGATTCCTCTCTACTGGATAAATACTCTCTACTGCTTTTAGACATCTCCTGTTAACTTAAAATTAGTGCCAAACACACACACACACAAAAACACTTAATGTGTTATTTTTATGTGCTCCAGATTATCACTAGTGGTCAACTGACATATCGACAATATTGGCATCGGCTGATAAGTTTTTCTGTTCGGCCAATGTGTCGGAAACGGGACATTTATACTGCATAAAAACGTGTACTCTGTGCATAACGGTCTGTCCGTGTGAATTGAACATGGACAGGAGAGTTCAGCTGTCACGCACTACCGACAAACTTTAAACCTATGATTTCAAACTATACTATACTCATTTTCACTGTGTGCTGCATGCAAAATTAGTGTTACCTTGTGCCTTGTCTTTATTTCAATTCAGTCAATTCCACATTTATTTGTATGGCGCTTTTTACAATACATATCGTTTCAAAGCAGCTTTACAGAAAATGCATGTCAACATTACAATTTAGAGTAATCTGTTATCAGAGGCGACTGTGTCCAAATTATGTAATTTCAGAAATGTACATATGCAAATCACGCAGTTAGCTAACAATGTATTAATTTAAGGCAGAAACAATGAGCTCATTGATGTAACGAATACATGTTAACAATGATTAGGATATATATATCTGAAGTCCTCGCAGGGGTTGGGGTCATCTCTTCACAAGTGTTGAGGGATCTGAAGTCATTTGAAAAAATATGATTCCCAGTATGCACAAACTTACCAGAGTGCCCTGTCGGTTACAGTGTTTACTCATTTTTTATTCATATATTTTTAACTATTTCTTTGTGAAAAATACTTTGGTATCTGGCTTGAAAAGTTGACTTTTGGTATTCATATTGATAGCCTTTTTAGACTTGTAACCTGAAGGTCAAAGGTTCGAGTCTCAGTACCAGCAGGAAATGTAGGTGGGGGATGTGAATGAACAGCGCTCTCTTCCACTCTCATTACCCACAACTGAGGTGCCTGTGTGCACTTGGATGGGTGAAATGCAGAGCACAAATTCCACCTATCGGACACCATACTTGGCTACACGTCATGTCACTTTTTTTTCCTTTTTTTTTAAACTTAGACCAAGTAAGATAACCAGATACCAAGGTAAGTCTATTATTTTTATTTTCATTAAAAAAAAAGTTTTCCTCGCTGGAAATTGGACTATAGTGATGTAATTTACAGTATATGCACTGCATACACCCTTGATTTTTGTATTTATTTAAACTCCATACAGTCTATCATGCTGTTTTACAATTTGTAAGCCTCAAAGTATACTAAGCATGAAATCTGTACCATTTCTTGATCCGTTTAAAAAAAAATATATATATTTAATAGAACAATGTCAATGCTTTTAACGCTAGTTTATCATTTATGGGTTTTTTTTTGTTTTTGATCTTGGTATGTTTTGTGTTTGTTTGTGTGTAGTTTTCATGTACTATTATATTTTATGTGAATTTTCTTGCTTTTGAATATTTAATGTATTTGTGCATTTTCTTGAAAATATAGGCATTTGCACAACATACATGTGCTTTTAGGGAACAAAACAGCATGACTGATTCATAAAAGAGATTGCAAATAGTTTATAGCCTAGTTGATCAAATAAATACACTATTAAATACTAAAAAACTAAACTGCACACACTGTCTAACATTTTATATATATAATTACACACGCAGTCAAATCAAAAATTATTCAGACATTTTAAATACATTTATACTAGTAGGTGCAGGACACTATAGTTCATTTATGTAAGTGAGGATAGCAAAATAAAGTAAACTGTGACATATTATACACAAAAATTCTTCATACAGTGGACTACCAGTAAAATTGATAAAATGTTGGAAACAAAAATTATTCAGACACTTTGACCTGACCATGTTTTGCTTAAGTGTTTTCTGACATAATTGAGATTATTTTTTTCTGACACAGAAAAATAAACTGTATTAAAGAATGAAATGTTCTAGGTGTCTGAATACATTTTGGTTTGACTGTTTATTTATTTACTTCCACAATGTCCTCTCCATCCTGAGATTTAACTGTCCATGGACAGAAAGACACTGTGGTGCAGAGTTTCAGGAAACTCGAGCCACTCCTGGCGCCCCTATCTCACATTTCACAACAAAGCAACATGCTTTCAGCCTTGTTTTCTAAGACTTCCTTGTCATTTTCACAAGTCAAACACTTAAGTTCACAATGATAGTGCGAGAAATATATTTAACTTTTCACAGCTGTATCACCCCTCTGTGTTCAAACAATAAAACAGGCCTACATGAAGAGTATATACAGTAAAATAAGAAAGTAACAACAACCTCCTTCAGACCGGGCAAACTGTTCAGACCACGTCAAGATTTTCACTTCACACCTCGTCCTCACACACAATAGAGGTTTGTTTACTGCTCTCTTCTCTCAGTTTGACTCAAGAATGCCTGAAAGAAAGCAGTTCACATAATGGAAATAAAAGGCACTTACCTTTTGCTGTTGGTGCCGGACGGGGTCCGGTCCCTCTGTCGGCGATTCTTGAACCAGTTGCTTACTTGAGTCAAAGACAGTCCGGTGACTTTGGCTAAATTCTTCTTCTCGACCGGAGTGGGATACCTGTTGATCTTGTAACATTCCTTCAGAGCGTTGCGCGACTTCTCCTTGAAGCAGTACACCGTCTCCTCTCCGTCCCAAATGGTTTTGGGCAAAGGAAACTTTTTGCGCAGTCGATATTTGTCCACGGCGCCTAGACTGCGACCCCGGGACCTCTCAGCCTCCTTGTAGCGCGCCTTCAAGTAGAGGTCTTGAAGGAACCCATGGTTACTCGGGTGGAAGTCGTGACTGTCTAGGATGGCGTACAACTCTTTGAATTCCTCCCGGTGAAAAGCGACCAGAGCCTGGGCCTTCAGCAGGGTCTCGTTGCCACGTAGCAGGTCGGCCGAAGGAGGGATGGTGGAGAGGAATCTCCACAGGCGATCCACATTGCCCGCTTGCAGGAGCGCTTCGCACAGACACGCGACTTGATCGGTGGAAAAACTGAGCGCCGAGTTCTGGAAGCTTTGGAGCAGTTGTTCCGAAACTTCGTCCGGATCCGTCTCCTCTTTCACTTTGGCTTCATCTTGCGTGGACTCCTTTGGGCCGTTTTCAGTTTGTTCTGTGGACTCCAAAGACAAGGAAGCCATTTTTATTTTAACTTTTTTCCTTCAAGTTCCTCCTCCCTCCCCTTCTGTGTCTCTCTCCCATTCTCCCGTAGGCGAGTGAGCGCTGCTGCAGAGCGAGGCGTCACGCCCCTGCGTTTCGTCAACCTCCCCCATCTAGACATCCACCACAGGCCTGCTGCATTTCAGTCTGCCGCTGCTTTACCATTGCGCAATCCTCACAGTTTTTCTTAGTTTGTGTGTTTGCGTACAACTCCTTTCAGACTCAAACCCACACAATAAATTACATACATTTTCTATATTTATTTATTCTATCCAGGAACATCTATCTATCTATCTATCTATCTATCTATCTATCTATCTATCTATCTATCTATCTATCTATCTATCTATCTATCTATCTATCTATCTATCTATCTATCTATCTATCTATCTATCTATCTATCTGTCTGTCTATCTATCTATCTGTCTGTCTATCTATCTATCTATCTGTCTGTCTATCTATCTATACACTAACAAATGCTGGGTTAAAACAACCCAAGTTGGGTTGAAAATGGATAAACCCAGTTATTGGGTTGTTTTAACCCAGCGGTTGGGTTAAATGTTTGCCTAATGTGCTGGGCAGTTTTATTTAACTCAGCTATTGATTAAAAATGACTATATGGCTGGCTTCAAATTAACCTAAAATAGGTTGGGAATTAAAAAATCAGACACATAATTACTAGAGGCAACAATAATAATCAAAAGGTGAACATTTATTAATAAGCAATTTTAAAAAATGTTTATGGTTTAATTATTATTAATTAAACGTGTTAATAAATGTTCATTTATTAAACATATTTTAATGTTAATTTCCAACATACTTTGGGTTCATTTTAAGCAAGAAATACAGTAATTTTTAAACAATAGTTGAGTTAAATAAAATTACCCAGCAGGTTTGGTGAACATTTAACCCAACCACTGGGTTTGTCCATTTACAACCCAACTTGGTTTGTTTTTAACTAAATCTATCTATCTATCTATCTATCTATCTATCTATCTATCTATCTATCTATCTATCTATCTATCTATCTATCTATCTATCTATCTATCTATCTATCTATCTATCTATCTATCTATCTATACAGAAGGCTGTTCATGCTTATTCAGGAAAACTGAACCCATGGATCATTAGAAGTTTAATCAGGTCTTTTTATTAACCTAAACTTTGATATTTCAAAGACAATATGATTACTTTGGTTGAGTGTGTCAGAAAAGTCACAGAGACAACAGATGTTGTGAGATGTTCAACAACAACCAACACTGTTTGTGTGTGTGTCTGTGTGTGTGTGTGTGTGCACTGTAAAAAATGTTCATGATTTGTTATCACAACTTTTTTTCTTTTGTCAAATCAACCTAGATAATTAATGTGGTTCAGATAACATAATATTTTGAGTTTCTATTTGTTAAACCAATCTCCTACATTGTATTACAGTTTTTCTCAGTCGCTTTGGTGCATTTCTCACATCACTATTTACATTTGCACAACAGTTAGTTCAGCCTCCACAACATTTAGTCATTTGTGCACATCATAGTAGCAGTTTCTCATTCCTTCGAACAAATTGCAAATGCTTTTGGACATGCATCAATTGCTTTCATACAACTCTCTGCTGTTTTATAACATTATCATTTGCTTATGTCATGTCAGTCAAAATTAACTATACTTGTGAATGCTGAATAGTCATTCCATATAAAACTAATAGTCCTCATTTCATTGCTTGAGTCATTACATACAAAAATATTGAACTAGTTGTCAAAATCTGTCAAGCAAATTTTACACACTTTTTTAAATCTTTTTTTTTTCTTTTCTGAAAATGTCTCCTAAATTGAACTCTCAGGTGAATCTCAACTTTCACTGATGAGAAGGGGTGTGTGAAGCATTAGTTGCAACCAATGATAAGCCACTTCTCTACAATCACTGTCCAGAGCTGAATCCCATAAACCCCCACTTTACAAGCATATATGAATCAAGCAGGACATAGTGTGTACCATTTCTACAATACTGTGACACAGAAATGGAAGGTCAGCCTCGTGGAAGAGGGGTGAGGGTGCGGGGAGGAAGGGGAAGGGGACAAAACAGGGGAAGAGGAAGAAGAGGCCAAGTACAGGCAGATCCCTGATTCGCCACTCGAGGAGATACTTTCCTCGCTGCATTGCAAGAGATGATATTCGCTGTGATGTAGATGAAATTATGTGGCCAGACAGAGAGGAACGTCTGGATGTGCATGAATGATTACAGTACTATGTATGTTGTATGTTCAGTTCCAATATGTACTGCAATATTGTTTACAGTTGTGCACAGCTCTACCCAAAGGGAGTTTATGTTTGTTGTAAATAAGGGTGTATTTTTTCTTTTGCACAACGCTGTGAACAAATTAGAATTGCAAAGAGCATATGCAGTAAAAATGTGAAACATACATATTCAGTGTCTTGTACTCAGTTACCTCACTAAATACAGTAATGTGTAACTTTACTGTATTTTCCAAATGGCTGTGCAAATAGTTTATAGTGCTGTCTTGAGCATTTACAGGTAGTGTCACCAAGATCTGACTTTTTTGCATTGGAAAACATTGAGTAAACTGTCATAATGAAAACATGACGAAGCCATTTGACTATCTTGTTCATAAACAATGGTGGCAGGACTTTTCATCTTGATGACACTGACACTTTCATTGACATGAATACTTGCTTTTGAGGAATGACCTATCCATTTTGAGCAAGTGACACGTTTTTGCAGGTTATCAACTAGGTTTTGCAGTTTGTACTAATTGTTTTGAGAACTGCATTAACTGTTGTGCAAATGTAAATAGTGATGTGAGAAATGCACCAAAGCGACTGAGAAAAACTGTAACTAAACCCAAAAATGAAATTTCTGTCATTAATTACTCACCCTCGTGTCTTCTCAAACCCGTAAGACCTTCAGAACACAAATTAAGATATTTTTGATGAAATCCGAGGGTATCTGATCCACACATAGGCAGCAACGTCATTGCACCTTTTGAGGTCCAGAAAGGTACTAAAGACATTGTTAAAACCGTCAACGAGAATACTTTTTGTGCAAAAAACAAAACAGAAATAACTTTATTCAACAGATTCGTCTGTCCCCTGTCATACTGCTATGCTATTTTCGTTGCAGAGCTTCAGTGTCCATGTCTGAACGCAGTTCACGCATGTGTCGTACTGCTCACGTGACCAGAGCCGGCCAATACTGAGCCGCAGTTTGGACGTAAACACTGAAGCTCTGCAATGAAAATAGCATAGCAGTATGACAGGGGACAGACGAATTTGTTGAATAAAGTTATTTTTGTTTTGTTTTTTTGCACAAAACGTATTCTCGTCGCTTCATAACATTAAGGTTGAACCACTGTAGTCACGTTGATAGTTTTAACAATGACTTTATTACCTTTCTGGACCTCAAAAGGTGCAATGATGTTGCTGCCTATGTGTGGATCAGATACCCTCAGATTTCATCAAAAATATCTTACTTTGTGTTTTGAAGATGAACAAAGGTCTTACGGGTGTGAAATGACATGAGGGTGAGTAATTAATGACAGAAATGTCATTTTTGGTTGAACTAACCCTTTAAACCAACAATATTATTTTACAGTGTGGGGACAAAATGTCCCCACTAAGATGCCAATATCTGAAATCCTTGTCCTTGTGGGTAAATTTTTTGGTCCCCATGAGCAAAACAGCTTATAAATTGTACTAAGTGATGTTTTTTTGAAAATGTAAAAATGCAGAAAGTGTTCTGTAATGGGTAGGTTGAGCGGTAGGGGATAAAATATACAGTTTGTATAGTATAATAATCATTATGTCTATTGAATGTCCCTATAAAACATGGAATATGGAGTGTGTGGAGTTTATGTGTGTGTGTGTGTGTGTGTGTGTACAGGTTTGACTTGTGAGGGTCAAATAATAATAATAAACATTTATTTGTATAGCACTTTTCATACATAAAATGCAACTCAAAGTGCTTCACAAGCATAAAATCAAATAATACAATATCAATATACAATTATTTGAAAACAACTATAAAAGGTTCAGAATGTAAAATAAAGCATATAGTTTGACCTTAGTATCAATATTAAAAAAAACAAAGAAACAACAATAAAAGAATCAGAAGATAAAATATAAAACTGACTAAGACACAGGTCAGTTTTAATGTCCTCACTTAATAGTGAAATATTATGACAACTGACTAGTGAGGACATTTGACTGGTCCTCGCTAGTTAAAAAGCCTTATAAAATCAGCCAAACATGTTTTTATTTAAATCTATTGTTTTCCACATATTTCTGTGATATAGGTTTAGGGGTAGGGGTCGGGTTAGGCCATAGAAAATATCATTAACCTGATATAAAATCAGTGCAAGTCTATGCAGTGTCCTCAAGTGAAACAAACGTGTGTGTGTGTTTGTGAAATATCAAGACACAAATGTATATAATGACATGGGTATGACATAGGTATTACAAAAAGAGGTGACTTATGAGGACATTACCCCATGTCCCCACTTTTCAAAAGGCTTATAAATCACACAGAATGAGTTTTTGTGAGAAAGTAAAAGTGTGCACAGTTTCCTGTGATGGTTAGGTTTAGGGGTAGGGGTAGAGTAGGGGGAGAGAAAATACGGTTTGTACAGTATAAAAACCATTACGCCTATGGAATGTCCCCACAATTCACAAAAACAAACATGTGTGTGTGTGTGTGTATTTTGAAACTTTGCATGCCGGATGGACAGGGAGAGTAAGGGTTTAAATGTGAAACAGGACACGCACACCTGGAAGCAGAAGGACAGAATGAGATGAAGCACAGCTCTGTACCTCCATATCATCCCTTAGCAAGAATGTAAACTTTGTTTTCAGGAAGGCGGGAGATGATCCTACAACTCTCTATCCTCTCAGCCCTGAACCCCTCAGCCTTTGATCTTCTGCCTGTGCACACTTGCCTTTCAGCATAGCCAGTCATGTTTTGCAGAAAAGACCTCGGCAAATAAGTAGTAGTTTTCCCGAATCACTTTATTTGCCACTGCGGAGATACAATTATAAATTTGCCTTGGTTTTCAGGGGATCGTGTCTCATATATTTGAATAAACACAATTTTCTGATATACAAAAACTTTTGTATATCAGCTCTGAAGGTATTTTAAAAAAGTGGAAAGTTTGGTTATTTGAAATAAAGTCCAATTAGCTAACATTAGTATACTCATGATGAAAAATGATTTTTTTGATGCTATTCCCTTTATTTAAAAAAACTTATTTTGATTCAACACCATTGTATTAGGTTTCTGGTTCAAATTTAATCTGCTTCATGTTAAATTACTTTTTGACTTAACTTGATGTTTTCATATTAAAAATAACAAAAATAACTCAACCAGGACTCAATCAAACATCATGCTTTGCAAAGGGCTGATCTGAGAGAATAAATGTTGAAATAAAGTGTTATTTTAAGCAGTTTTTCGCAAGATGAGAAAATGGAGAGACTTTTTAATGTTTACTTTCTATTATGTTGGTATTTAAAAGTTCCTGTTATGTTAGTAGTTTTTGGGTTACCGTTGTGGTGAAGTGTTGAGCTTGTGCTTCGTTTGAGGACCTGCTGACAACAATTAAAGGGGCTTTAATCATAAAAAATAACTAGTTTGGGCATATCATGGATGTAACAAAACCGTTTTCTGGCTAACGCTTTACAATAAAAGTACTTACAAGAGTAAAGATTTTATTAAAGTATTATTTTAACTTTTGTAAAAGTTGTGAAGTTTGTTCTTGAATGCGTTCACTAAATAAACTGATCAATTAAACTGGATTACTTATTTTAATTTTTGTTTAATATTAATTTTAGGATAATTGGACTTAATAGTTTTGGACAAATTAAGAATGTTAACCTGATTCAACTAAATGGCATTGAACTGGCCTTATATAATAAACTTAAGTTTACTGAAATAAATAATGTTAATTAAATGCAACATAACCCAGTTATGTGGAACCTGTTGACATAAAAAAGTCCAATGTATCATTAAATATATTTGTTCCAGTATATATAATTTTTTTATTAATAAAAATACATCTGTTCATTGTAGTTCATGTTAGCTCAGGTCCATTAAATAATATTTACTAAGATCACATACCAAGATAACATTAACTAAGATCAATAAATGCTTTAGAACTATTTTTAAAGTTCATGTTAGTAATGTTAACTAATGTTAACATGTTTTAAATAAAAGTGTAAATTTGACAGTACTTATTGCATTGTAGTGACAATCCCTGTAGTGAAAATGCCATTGAACCATCTGCATAAGCACATGAACTGTTCATTGCTGACTAATATGTATTCTAGTTGTTCCTAGTACCTTTTTTAGTAGCTTTTAATTTGTTACCAGTACTTATTTCTTCGTTAATAGAAACTATTAGTTAGGCTAGTACAGTTTTAGTCGAACATATTTAGGCAATAGTTTCTAACTAGTAGCTATATATCCCAAACTAGTAGCCTAGCATTTATTTTACAAGTTACAAAAGCATTTTATTTGTCATATGTTATAAAATCTGGATGAATTCGCTGACGGATGTCGTCCTTTTGAGGCGTTTCTGAAGCTCTAGCGACATCGTGTGGAACACATTGGTACTGCAGGCGTGTGTATTGTTCGGGCAGTTTTGGGAGCGGTCTGCTTCAACAAAACAAACTGCGATTGGATAGTCACTGAGCAGCCCGATTCGACATTGGAGATTACTATTGGTTGAATTCAAGATTGTCGATTTTTTATTGGCTCAAAGGTAAATATGGGTGGGCAGAATCTTCCAGAATCATCTAGCGGTGTGGTCTGTGACGGAAGATATTTTCATAAGAGCTAAAACAAAGTATATATTCGTTTTTGGGGGTTTGAATTCTTAATACAGGCCTTAAAATATTGTATCGGATGATATCCGAAGCTGACTGAAGCAGTGAATAAAGCGAAGATCTTGTCACGTGAGTGAATGTAAATACTGGCTAGCCATAGCAACCAGCATGATAGTAAATATTAAACTTTCAGAGGAGAGTTTGACAGGATCTATATTTTGCTGTATGAATACCAAACAAAGCATTTGATTTTCAGCTCGACCACACTAGCAGCATCAGAGACTTTGAAGATGGACGGGAGTGTGACAGTCATCACCAACCCGACCGTGTCCGTGCGGGTGACCAGCACCGTCAGCTCCTTCGAGGTCAACCGGAGATTCAACCGAGGAATAACGATCGCAGAGTTCAAGGTGCGGCAGATCCTGCGTCATGTCATGTGTGACACTTATTAGTCTCAAGTAGAAATATGTTACACATCACAGCACGCTACATCTGAAACTGATTATTGCAGAATACAGGATGTTGTACCTGTGAAGCTTTGCTTTCTCAAAAATGTCAGTTTGAGTTAAAGGGTTAGTTCACCCAAAAATGAAAATAATGTCATTAATTACTCACCCTCATGTTGTTCCACACCTGTAAGACCTTTGTTAATCTTTGGAACACAAATTAAGAGATTTTTGATGAAATCCAATGGCTCAGTGAGGCCTGCATAGGGAGTAATGACATTTCCTCTCTCAAGATCCATTAAAGGTACAATATGTAATATTTTTGCAGGAAAATATCCACTAGGCCAGTGTTATATATTTTGTTCATTTGAGTACTTAAAGGGATTGTTCACCCAAAAAAGAAAATTTGATGTTTATCTGCTTACCCCCAGTGCATCCAAGATGTAGGTGACTTTGTTTCTTCAGTAGAACACAAATGATGATTTTTAACTCCAACCGTTGCCACAATAAGAGTCGAAAACACTTCCACAGACAAATCCAAATTAAACCCTGCGGCTCGTGACGACACATTGATGTCCTAAGACACGAAACGATCGGTTTGTGCGAGAAACCGAACAGTATTTATATCATTTTTTACCTCTAAAACACCACTATGTCCAACTGCGTTCAGCACTCGTTTAGTGAGGTCTGATCGACATAGTGGTGTTTTAGAGGTAAAAAATGATATAAATACTGTTCGGTTTCTCGCACAAACCGATCGTTTCGTGTCTTAGGACATCAATGTGTCGTCACGAGCCGCAGGGTTTAATTTGGATTTGTCTGTGGAAGTGTTTTAGACTCTTATTGATCGAGTTCCCATCCACTGGCATTATTTGACTGACAGACGGCAGCGGTTGGAGTTAAAAATCATCATTTGTGTTCTACTGAACAAACAAAGTCACCTACATCTTGGATGCACTTGGGGTAAGCAGATAAACATAAAATTTTCATTTTTGGGTGAACTATCCCTTTAAAATATCCCAAATGTTTTCAACTATTTGTAAATCGTGAGAAAATTGCAATTTTAACCAAGGCTCCGGAACGTGTGAGGAGTCGCCTGTCAATTGCGTCATACCCACGTTATCCTCGGTTTCCGGTTTTATTTTGTAGAAACCATGGAAACACCAAAGACGCTTTAACATATTACACGTTTTAATAGACACAATTATTTGTATTAACAGTAATACATAATTTTCTCCATCATACAATACGTGTTAAAATAAATTCCATGCCATTTATCAACACAAGCCATCCAATATTTAATATGATATTCTAAAATCGATCTAGTTTACTGCAGTGTGCAACAAGTGTCTCACAGCAGCCGCCGAGCGAACGCACAGAGTAACATTATAACATCATTTTCAACACACTCAAATGTATCTAATATGATAAACAGAGCTGCGTTACCTCGTACTCATGACCGGAAAAGCGGAAGCGGCACCTGCGACTGTGTCATAATAAAAGTTCTGGTGCTCGTGTGTTGCACAATCGCTCCAGCGGCCTCGTTCAGCTCCCACAACACTCGGTCCTGCTCTGCTTCATACTAAATAACCTCATCCATGAACATGATTTGTTCCCGAGTCCTATCCCTATTCTTTTGCACCGTCCGTTGAGGTAGAGACCACATGTCCCAAGATTCCGCTCTAAAACTTGGCGTCATCAAGCTACGCCTTTTGAATAGGCTTCTAGCGACCTCTAGCGGCCAAAATTATTATATATTGTATCTTTTAATGTACTAAAAACATATTTAAATCAGTTCATGTGATTACAGTGGTTCAATATTAATATTATAAAGCGACGAGAATATTTTTGGTGCGCCAAAAAAACTAAATAACGACTTATATAGTGATGGCCAATTTCAAAACACTGCTTCAGGAAGCTTCGGAGCATAATGAATCAGCGTGTCGAATCAGCGGTTCGGAGCGGCAAAGTCACGTGATTTCAGCAGTTTGGCACGCGATCCATATCATGATTCGATACGCTGATTCATTAAGGCGCCGATATACTTCAAACAAAGTTCTTTTTCGTTCTTCGTTTAGGGATAAAATGAAGTTCGAAATGGGTGAGCTGCGATATACTGTAATCGAACATCTGACGCCGCCCCACACTGCTGAGAGCGACGGTTAGATACATATGTAAATATGTGCTGTACACTTTCTTCTCAGTAATAAAATAAACACAACAAAAATGAGAAAACTGCAAGCATTTTTATAGAAAGCATAAGAAAAGCGTCTGATCATAACAAATGGGTATGTTAGCACGAGCTCTGCAAATTAGCACTCCAGTCACGTTTATTTATTTAGCACTTTATTCAAAAGATTGCTTAAAATCAAGCAGCTTTACAGTATCAAACATGAAAAACAGTGTCTCCTTTTATCAGAAGCACAACTTAATTTTGTACTATAAAGCTGCTATCCAGTGTGCATGTTTTCACCCGTGGAGATCTTACCTCAACAAACTCTACAGTGTCACTCCACGCGAGTGAAGGCGGAGCCTCGGCGCACACCTCCTATTACGTTATCGTCGCGGACCAATGATAATACGAAGGTGTTTTGCAGCTGGAGCGAACTTTTCCTGAAAGTTCGCTTTGGCAAGCCGTTTCGAACTTCCCAAAAAAACACACAACAAACTTCGTTTTGGCCTGATTTTGTTCGAAATGACGTCACATCAGTTGGTTCTTCGATTTCGTTTGAAGTATATCAGGGGCTTTGTGCTCTGAAGCTTCCTTAAGCAGTGTTTTGAAATCGGCCATCACTATATAAGTCGTTATTTTGTTTTTTTTGGCGCACCAAAAATATTCTTCTCGCTTTATAATATTAATATTGAACCACTGTACTCACATGAACTGATTTAAATATGTTTTTAGTACATTAATGGATCTTGAGAGAGAAATGACATTGCTGGCTATGCAGGCCTCACTGAACCATCGGATTTCAACAAAAATATCTTAATTTGTGTTTTGAAGATTAACGGAGGTCTTATGGGTGAGGAATGACATGAGGGTGAGTAATAAATGACATTATTTTCATTTTTGGGTGAACTAACCCTTTAACTTCTCCGTGGTATAGCGTCTCATTTAAAATGTTAAAACAGATTTGGTATGTTTTTTTTTAAAAAAGCTATGAATGTAATGTGACAATATTGTCAAATCACAGCCATTTAACATCACTCTTTCTTGCTTGAATGCTAATATTCAGTATAACAGCATGTGTGATTTGAGTGTGATATTCAGGGGCCAAACACTGAATGTGCGTAGGCACCTATTGTAGCTCTTTTTCTTCTTCTTCTTCAAATCTAAGGCAGCCCATAGAACCATATGATAAAAAGTTGTGAAATTTGGCACACAGATAGAGGACAGTCCAAGTATTAACCATAGCAATTTTGGAGTCTCTAACTCAACCCCTCTAGCGCCACCTACTGTCTAAATTTTCACTTATATTTATACTAATAAAGTTTGAACCAATTAGGCCTTTGCACACAGTCTGAAAATTTCGTATGCGTTTTTTCGTATTCGTGATACTAAAAATTCATCACGCACAGAGACCTTGCACACTGAGTCTGATGCGTATTAATGAATCCGTTAAGAAAAAATTCACAAAACAATACAAAATGGAGTCTTCAAGCAGTGAGAATGATTTAGTTGTCCTCTCTTAAAAAGAGGAAATATTCCTGAGATTGCGTACTAGAGAGTGAGAAGGAGAGTTCCACCTCATCAAGGAGCTGAGTGATTATCCCGAGCGATTCAAAATTTACTTCAGGATGTCAGTGGCTCAGTTAGATGCTTTGCTAGGGATACTGGCACAATCTGTCTTTATATTCTGTCTCTTTGTATTCTGCACTTTGTTTGTCATACAGTGCTGCTGTTTTGTGTTGTAGACGACATGGATCAACTTGTCAGATGGCATTCTGGATTTTGACGTTCACTTTTACGTTGACTCTGAATTGTCAAAACGCTTCTCAAAATGCATGCCACGGATGCGAAAAACGCAGAAAATTGAACCTGATCCGAATTTTTTCGGATCAGGTTCAATCAGTTTCGGAGGCAGTGTGTAAACATGATTGACACAACGTGAGATCGTATTTATTTTTTAACGTGTGGAAATTTTGGATGCGAATTTCGGACTCAGTGTGCAAAGACCTTTTTAAGGGTTAGAAACAAAATTCTTTTTTCTCTGATTCCTTGGTTCAAAATTTTCCGCTATTTTACATTTTCCAAAAAAACTTACTTTTTCGAACTCGTCCTACACGGTTCGTCCAATTTTCACCAAATTTGCCTCAGATCATCTTCAGACCATGGCAAAAAACAAACAAACATGGAAATCAATTTTATTTGTCAAACTGTTCTTGTATAACGCACAAACAAATTTGGCCAAAATGGACATGAGGCTGTATCTCTGCAGTACTTTAGTAGAGTATTCCATCCATACTTGGTTTGTGTTATGACAACCATGACCTGAGGGTACCTGCAGAGTTTCTGCACAGTGCCATCTAGTGGTCAGGAGATATGAAAAATGGCTATTTTTCCTTATAACTTCCGAACGATTTAGCCAAAAAAAAAAAGAGGTCTCTTTAGATTTGGTATAGCATGCCGAGTCAAACAATACCCAATTTTCCCATATTAGCCATTTTGAATTTTGACATAAAATGATATATTTTACAAATTCATTAGCATATTGTTACGAAACTCGGTTAGTGTCATCAGCATCATGCCCTAAAGGTACTCAAAAAGTTTCAGGTCTGCGCCACCTTGTGGTCAGGAATTAATGAAATTTTAAAAAATGCTCATAGCTTTTGATTACTTATGCCTGTTGTAATGAAACATCTTAATAGATTCCATGGGTCATGCTGAGAACATGGATACCAATTTTGCCTTAGTCAGCCGACCACCATGTCGGCCATTTTGATTTTCTTAAAAAAAAAACTTACTTTTTCGGACTCTTCCTGAATGGTTGCTCTGATTTTCACGAAAATTTAATCAGATCATCCTAAGACCTTGCTGACAAAACAACAACAACAACATGGAATTCAAATTAATTAATCAAACCATCCTCTTTTAACGCGAGAACGAATGCTACGAACAACACACCAAAATGGGAAAAATTTTTAAACCGTTCTTGAATAATGTGCAAACATATTTGACAAAGATCATGCCAAAATGGACATGAGGCTACATCTCTGCAACGCTTTAGTGTATTCTAACCAAACTTGATTTGTGTTAACCCGGGAAGAAGCTTATTGTAGTCCCAACCAGCTGTTTGTTGTAGTCCTTAAAAAGTGATTTCTGTAGAAGAAAATATCTCCCTTTGCATTGAACTTTGAGCATCGTAACTTTGCAGATGTTGTTTATGCTCAAACAGCAACATTACTCACTAACTAAAGTTAAAAAAGTAATAATCAAGGACCCCTTTAACATGTGTATTTGTTTTACAGAGTAAACTGGAGCTGATTGTGGGCACCCCAGCTGCCTGTATGGATCTTGATCTATTCAGCACTTCAGACAAGTTCTTACAGAAGCTAGACAACAACGAAGCCCTGCTCGGCTCCTATCATGTGGATGATGACTGCAGAATACATGTGAGTAGCGACTCTTTTCTGACACCCCATCTACACAGAAAGCGAGTGACAAAATCAGAATGTGTAGAAGTGATGCGAGATGATGATTCTTACAGGTGATGATACACGGGGCAACATTTTGAGCAATGTTCCCATTGCTTGGGCACTTTCCCATTGAGAATTGGCAACATATTTCTATCTGGATACTGTTGATCGAAATTTGTCACCCATTTCAATGTGGAAAGTGCCCAAGCAACATCGCTTGTTAACATTGCTCAAAAAGTTGCCCCGTGTATCACCACCTTTTAAAGCTTCAGAACTGTCCTGTTCTGGGCCTTTTGAAACTATTTTGATGGTATTAATAAAAATGGAATTCTTCTACTATGTGCAGGTGACAGACCGCAGTGGTGCGAAGAGCGAAGAGTTCACGGATTTGTCGAAGGTGGAGAAATTTGAGATCTCTGATGATGCCTATGAAAAAAGGGCAGGTAATCTAAACATGGCATCAAAGTTCTGCATGTGACGCATTTGATGAGTGATTTAAATGTATAGCAACTTACAACGACTGCTCAAATAGTCAGTCGTGATGTAGTGACATCTTTTTTCCGCATTGTAACGTACATCTCAGTGAAACATGTAGGCTGGTGCCTTGCTGATTGGATTGAAGCAGATCGACTAAATGTGAGACTGCAGTCGATTGTAGGAAAGGGGCAGGTTTAAGCAGACGTAATGATTGGAGAAGTTCTGTATATGTCAGCAGAGAGTCTGATCTTTCACTAGAAGA
>RJVU01048406.1:519940-548540 GCA_003731715.1 Anabarilius grahami | reverse complement strand
GTCAAAAAAAAAAAAAAAAAATTTATATATATATATATATATATGCTTGAATGAATCATTCACAATTGCCTCAATAACACGCTTTTAGAAAAAAAGATGCCTTTTAAATGTTTCTAACATATATGTGTGATGTAATTCTGATATATTTTCGATTGTATATTTTATCGAGTGTTTCATTACTTTAACGTATTAAATATAGATTTCCAATAAAATTAAGTAGCCTAAAGCCATTGAGAAATGTGGATCACACACATTTTAAGTGCCTTTACCCTTAATGTAATGTCTGTTCTCTAAAATATGTTAGAAAAGCAAATATCTAACTTTTCCATTTTTATACATGTCAGATTCGATACGGAGCTTCAAGAAGAATATGAAGTTAGGTCGTTTTAATGAGGAAAACAGGGCCAAACAAGAAGAGGCTCTTGCTAAGAAAGAAGAGGAAGAGAAGGCAGCGGCTGAAGCCATCGCTGTTGGAAACCGCTGTAAAGTTGAGGTTCCTGGGCAACCCACCAAGATTGGCACCGTTATGTTCGTGGGTAAGCTTACTGTAATTTTCATATCACACTTCTCAGACCAGGGCTCAACGCTAAGGATTTTTGCTACAAGCCTGGTCAGTTATTAAAACATAACCTGATTTAATCCCATCTACTGCTCTGATTTACCACATAATTGTTACATGTAATAGAGCCCAGTGATGGGGTTAATATCTATTAAAGGGATTATGATTTCACTTTTTAACTTTAGTTAGTGTGTAATGTTGCTGTTTGAGCATAAACAACATCTGCAAAATTACGACGCTCAAAGTTCAATGCAAAGAGAGATATTTTCTGCTGAGATGAATTCTCTGTTTAAGGACTTCAACAAACGGCTGGTAGGGAATACAAGTAGCTTCTTCCCGGGTTAGTGACATCACCATCCCTAAAATGTACATAAACCCCGCCCCTGGGAACACACAACAAAGGGGGTGAGGCCATGTTGGGCTGCTTTAGAGAAGAGGAAGGGTTGTTGTAATAGAGTGTTGTTGCCATGCCGTCATTTTACGTCGGACTGCTTCACAAACGAGGGTCAATTCAACACTGGATTTGCACAAAAGATTAACATGACGGCACATGCTAGTCGATGAGTTGAATCAACTCCACAGCAACTACATAAATTTATCCACTAACCATTCAGAAACGTCCAGATTCATTCTAAAAGTTGTAACTTCTTCCTGAGTCTCTCCATCAGTGTCGACTCCGGTTTGAACAATGTAAGGCTGAACACCGTTACTGACAATCCTCATTTTGTCTGCGTGAGATTCTCCAGCTTTGTTGTTGTTGAGCAGCCAAACATGAGCTGTTAAAGCTCCGCCCTCTTCTGGAAAGCGATGCCGGAAGCAGCTGCTCATTTGCATTTAAAGGGACACACAAAAACATTTTTGCTCACTCCCAAATAGGGGCAAATTTGACAAGCTATAATAAATGATCTGTGGGGTATTTTGAGCTGAAACTTCAAAGGCACATTCTGGGAACACCAGAGACTTATATTACATCTTGTGAAAAGGGGCATTTATAGATCCCCTTTAATAAATATATAGTCTGATTAGCTGTGCGTTTGAGTCATGAACCAGTGTTTTCAGTGTCTTGGAGAAATTTATAAAATTTAGAAAGAGAAACTTAAAAGATGAGATAAAACGGATGTTGCGATAGTCTTTTCTTCCTCATTGTGACGTATATATCAGAGTGAAACAAGAAAAAAAATGTAGGGTGTGACTTGATTTTATCCATCAGAAACTGATTGGATGGTTGTGGTTTGCTATTGGTTGATTTCATGTGAGTGACAGGTTGTCCCGCCCTCACGCCAGTAAATGCTTCATCAAAAGAGAGATGTCTCTGCAAGAGGGAGGGGAAGTTATTTTAGATTATGAAGGCACATGAATTAAAAAAAAAAATAAAAAAAGTGAACTGATAAATTATAAGGAATACTGTAAAATTCCTTAAAAAAAACAATAATTGTCCATTTTGATTTCATGGTGACTCCCAGCAGTTTTCCGCCAAAATAAAAGAGCTAAGGTTTAAATGTTTGAAACCAATTCATAATTTTTTTTTATTAAATATAACATATTAGCATATTTTACACTACTATAGTGGTATGGCAATAGTTATGCATTTCTGTATTGATTTGATTTACTTTTATCATTTAAATAATAAATAAAAGATAATATTTTGAATAACAATAGTAATAATAGTTATTGTTGTATAGTCCTATTGAATGGGGATAAAAGCAGGTTTTCCTTTTATTTTGTCTTTAGCTGATCACATGCCTGTTTATTGCAATGCTTTTCTTGTTTTCAGGTACGGTAGATTTCAAGCCAGGCCACTGGATTGGTGTGAAATATGATGAGCCGCTTGGGAAGCATGACGGCAGGTTGGTGCTTGCACAAGTTATTTATGTTTATGAATAAGACCAGCATGTCTCAGAAAATGACTAATGTGACCCTTACTTGAACCTTATGAGAAAGTCTAACTGCTGCTTCATGTTTGTCTTGATTTAGCGTCAATAAGAAACGTTACTTTCAATGTGAGCCAAAATATGGCGCCTTCGTGAAGCCGCTTTCAGTAACTGTGGGAGACTTCCCTGAAGAGGACTATGGTTTGGATGAGATGTAAGACTCCCTCGATGAGCAGTCAGAAACATCTGAAGAAAGATCCTCTTTCTTCAAGTCGTTTGACTCCATGCAGTGAGACATTGCTGCAGTTGAAGGTTTTCTGTCGTCAATGCAGATCATTTTGTTTTATGCTGGTCTGGAAGAGATCAGCGAAAGTTCTACTTTAATTTCCTGCAGGCAAACTCCAGAAATGATCTTAAACGCATCTGTGCTCTGGCGACTGGAAGTAACTAGTAAGGTAAAAGTGAGACCATCAGTCGAGGTCAGAGTAAAAAAAATCTAGTTGAGCTCTAAAAGCGTTCGCTTGCATGTTGAATGTTCGTTATTAAAATTCCAAAGTTCTGCAGCTAATTTGAGCCCAGGCCGAATCATTTTACTTCAAACTAAACCAACTAACCACAACAGAAAATGTTCTTCACGTTTTTGCAATTCTGTACACACTGTATCGTATAAATGTCTCATTCCTCCTTTTTCTGCAGCCTACGACATTCACATCGTCATGACTGTATTTAGGGTCTCGGTCCCTCATTCCTAGGCACTTTAGTGATTAGCTCACAAATGAGATGTATAATATAGAATTCTGTGGCCTCAGTTTTCCATGGTTCTGTATTTTCAGTGTAAATTACAGAAATTTGACAAGAATTCTTGCCTTTTTTTGTGAAAATTGGCATGTCAGCTTTTTGATGCATGTCAAATTCACATTTAACAGAAAAGCCTTGTTTTTATGGAATTCTGTGATTAGCAAAATCTCTGTATGTTTCAAATAAATCAATGTACCAGTTTTGGACATCCTGCAGACATATGCCCAAATTGTCTTTCTTCTGAAACTGCCTTAATATGCATTATGGGACATGTTGCACTGAAAAACACTATACAGCCCTAAAATCTTAGGTCGTAGGTGATGATAAACATTTTTGTTTTTGGTCCACATGAAGTGATTGGTTTCATATGAATGCCAGTAGCTGAATGTACACTACTTTAACAAATCAATGCAGAGTTAAAAGTAGAAATGTTGGACACTAGATTAAACGCAAACATTGATTGTTGGAGATAGATGTGCTAGAAAACTGCTTGCATCGCTTTCTCTGTTCAATCCATTTTGTCTTGATTTTTAAATGTCGAAACATTCTTAAATCAAGATGCATTTACTTGAGAAGGCAAAATGATTTAAAATATTAAGTCTTGCTTTCTGAAAGGGGAAAAAAAAAGTTTCAAAATGAAGTGGGTGAGAATTTATCATTCATGGAATTTCACTTATTTTTGGTATTGTATTTTTTTTTATTTTTTTTTTGATGGTTTGCAGAAATAAAAAGATTTTCAAATCACTGTCATTCTTGCTTGCACATTATTTCTTTAAGAACTTTCAAACAAGCATCAGCTTGACAACAATCCTGAGATATCCAGCAGCGGTGGGCTGCTTTAGAGCACAAACACCGACACATATGCAGACCAAACCTCCAGAAAACACCACCTAGTTGACAGTTTCAGTCGCTGGATATTAAAGTCTAACTTATATGAATTATATATAACGCCTTTCTCTGAAACGTCAACGAGAAGCCAGACTCGGAGAACTGAGTTGTTTTTTTCGCGCGTCAAGACTCGTTTGGAGTGAGACTGAAGGACTTTAGTTTGTTGGTAAAGACAATGAGTCGCTGTTTGTGTTTCACTTTAATCCTCATTAAATCCTGTCTGGTTTTGTCGTCGGGTAAGTGTTTCTCAATTGTTTATTTTGTTTATAAGAACTTGCATAAGAACCGCGCTATATGACGGAAATTGCGAAAGCTTCCATTGTGTGTACGTGTACACAACATTTTGGTTCTGTCTCAAAACTGAGCGAGATGCCTACCTAGACAGCAGACTCCGAAATTATGCAGGGCTTAAAGTGAATCTGTCAGTTTTTTTTTAGTTGTATTTGCAAAGATAACCACTATGCTCATTATTCTTCCGCGCATTTCCCTCAGATATTGCTTTAAAATATCTATAGGGGAAAGTGGGGTGAGTTGTGGCAGTTTTTACTCAAAGTGACTTTAAAGTGAGGCCATGGCAGTAATGCCTTCAACTTAAGAATTTACATATATTTCAGGATGTGGTGCATCCCTGAGAACAATAACTTTGGATCTGAAATAAATTGTTTCAGAAATATAGCTTTTGGGAAAAAAGTGGTCTTGTGGCACAACTTGCCCCTGGTGCGGGGTAAGTTGTGCCTTTGGGGAGAATACGTTGGGGTAAATTGTGCCAGTCATTTCTGAAGTAAAACCGAACATTTTAATGTTATGAACTGTAACGCTATATGAAAGCAAGACAAATTCAATACAAAATTACTAATTTCATGTTTATTTAGATATTGTCACCCTATTAAACTGTTGGAATAAGTCATATTTAGTAGTTTTTGGGAAAACAAAAAAAAACAAATACACAATATATGATATTTGTGAACCATTTCAGGCAAAAAGGCTTTGGCAATAGATGCCTGTTGACATACATAGAAGGCTGTATGTCAATTATGTAAGAATACACCGCGTTCCAAATTATTATGCAAGTGACATATCAGTAAGATTTCAGAAGAATAAACATTCAGATTTTAGTTTTCCTAAGAATTTTTTTTTTTTCCCCATGTCTTTTTAGATAACTGGTATCAATCTTAGACAAAATCATTTGCCAGATCTATGGAAACCCTAGAGTTTGTTCCACATTATTAAGCAAGTCACAATTGTCATGCAATATGGGAGGGAGGAAGAAAGATCTTTCTGATGATGAAAATACCTGTTTGCTGCTCAACACTGGCTTTTTTTATATATATATAGTTGCCCTTTTTAATAATAATTAATAATGTTACATTTATATAGCGCTTTTCTGGGTACTCAAAGCGCTTTACAATATACGATTTATAATACAATAAATTTATTTGAAAGGAACTTTTATTACTAAGCCTTTATCTGACCGAGTTCTGCTGTGCTCTAAATCACTCACAAATCTTATGATAATTTGATTATCTCCATTCAGTTTTCACACAATATTAGTTGTTTTCATGCTTTTTGCACAACATCGCACCATTCCATGCTTTTCATTTTCAGAAAGTGCGTTTTATAAGTGCGTGGCATGATGGGTTTTGGTCTAAAATCAAGAATTTCACATAGTTCAACTGCTAAAATCCTCTCATGCCATGTGTCTCTCTTCTTTGGAGGATGAGTAAAATGGATGGCTTTTCAAAATTATGTGGTCACATGACCAATTTCTTCTATGGTTTTCCAGAAACAATGGGTGGAACTACTTCCCCCCCTGGCACAAATCACCCCACTCTCCCCTATGGCTTTTAAAAGGGTCAGAGATGGAACATGTAGAGAAATAACTTAGTTACTGCCTAACAACGCCCTAGCAATAAGCCACAAGACCCGCAACCGTATAGCAACATACCCCAGCCATATCTCATCACATCTTTTATTATTTATCTAACCTTTAGTCACAATGAAATCATAATTTTCAATTCTTATTTTTAGAATGTTGCAGTATTTATTACAAATGATTCATGGTGCCTTTAATCAAATCTTTAATCGTCAAGTCACCTTTATTTATATAGCGCTTTTTACAATGCAGATTGTGTCAAAGCAGCTTTACATTGATAACTGGTATATAATTTTGGCTGCACAGCAGCTCTTAAAGAATAGTGTCAATGCAGGCAGATCAAAGCACTGTTGAATATCAAATGTCAAGTGTCCCCAACTAAGCAAGCCAAAGGCGACAGCGGCAAGGAACCCAAACTCCAACAGGTGACATCAGGTGGCAAACAGGTTAAAATGGAGAAAAAAAACCTTGGGAGAAACCAGGCTTAAATCAAAATAACTTCCCCTCCCTCTTCTCTACTGGAACGAGGGTGGGACAACCTGACACTCATATTAGTGATGGGTCGATCATGAATTGATCAGTTCATTTTTGAACTAATCTTTAAAATGATTCTGGAATAATGAGTTGTCTCAGAGAGTGATTTGTTCATTTTGTGTTGACCGTGCATGCGCACCATCCCATAGGCTCTGTCCAGGAAACAGAAATGATTAGTTCATTTTAATTTGAATTAATTTCAAGTTATCTGGAGGACCCCCAGTTGAGGACTGCTGGTCTAGGTAGACAGCTCACTATGGTTAGAGACAATTTGCCTGTCAACAATCGACTTAGTTATTCTCGAAGTAGTACACCATATGAATCTCTTAAAACACAGTGTCTTACTCAAGATTTCAATGAAAACAAGAGATTGCAAAATTCACATAGTTGTGGACCAGATGTGTGCTATTGCAGCAAAATCTTACACAACACCATAAAAGTACTCTGTTAGTGGCTTTTATTTCAATAAGAACCAATAAAATGCTGATCTGTATGTTGATCGCCATTCAGACCCATTACATTTTCCATATGCAGACATGAGAGATGTCCAGGCTCATCCAGCTGAAGGAGAGACAGTGAGTGGATCAAACGTGTCTAACCATTCAACATTGCCTCCCAAATCTGAACCAATCACCCCAACTAAACCATCTGTGAACACTGAGCTCATCACAACAAAGAGCAAACACCTGATTTCTGCATCTACATGTACAGTCTGACTTCCTACATTGATTTGTTGCACTTTTTCATCACTTGTGGTTTCCTTCATTAAAGAATCAAGTTTACATTTTACAAATTAAAACATATTTAACAGGCGTTCCTCCTAGTATCCCAACATCAGGTCCTCGGTTCCATGTGGGTAGTTTCATTGGCGGTAACAGCAGGTGCGTTACAGAGCCATGTGAGTATCATCAGAGCACTTTCTTGATGTGTGTTTGACTGTCCAAATTCAATGATAGGATGTCCTACCTGTCTGTCAACATATGTATTTCCATACCTCAGCACGCCCTGCTCACGCAGACATCACACGTCATCAGTGCGTTCTGTAAGGCTATGCAGAGTTTTAGACAGACGTCAGTCACAGAGCACCACAAACAGCAGCCGCCTTTTACAGTTCCTCCTGAACCAAAACAATGAGCTTATGCTGCGTTCACGCCACATTGTAACCATAATTACGAGATAGTGACGCCATCAATGCCGAAATTAATCTGCAGAGGTCAGGTGGTACAAGTCAAAGCTCTGTAAGCTGTTTACATTCATTTATTTTTGTAATATTATGTGCTTTGAGACATGAGGTAATTTAATGCAGTCTCTCGTCTCGTGACACTTTGCAGACTCTGCTCTGTGCACGTTCATGTGTTTTGGAGGTGGTGTGGCTTTGGAGAGAGAGCTCTGAAGTAGGGGTAGACCTTTTATCGACACCGATATTAAGCATTTTTATGGTTATCGGTATCGGTCATTTTTGAAATCGATTTGCCGATAAAATAATTTAATTTTGAAATATGCTATTTGGCTCTGATGCAGCCATCTCTACCAGACATATCGGTTTAAAATATCGGTTATCGGTCTACTTGATCTGTAATAATCGGTATCAGCCCTGAAAAACATATCGATGAACCCTTACTCTGAAGGGAGGTGCGATCTCATGCATTCAAAGCTATTGCTTGCCATTTACATTTATGCATTTGGCAGACGCTTTTATCCAAAGCGACTTACATTGCATTATACTATACATTTGTATCGGAGTATGTGCAATCCCTGGGATCGAACCCATGACCTTGGCATTGCTAGTGCCATGCTCTAACCACTGAGCTACAGGAACATGGCTTACCCTACCTCAAGTCTCAAAGTACATAACATTACAATAATGAACGTAAAAAACGTACTCTTACAGACTGCTACAGATTCATGCTGCCGTTGATAATGCTGATATTTTGTAATCATGGTTCGAACATGGCGTGAACACAGCATAAGCTCGTTGTTTTAGTTGTGGAGGAGCTGAAAAGTTGGCTGCTGTTTGTTTGTGGTGCTCTGAGACTGACGTCTGTCTACAACTCTGCATTGCCTCATGAAACATGCTGATGATGTGTGATGTGTTTATTCAAAACAACAAGTTTTGCTAATGCTCACAAATCTGTTTTTATAACAGTAAATACTATTTATTCGTATAATGTTATATTGTCATGTTTATCGAAATAAAACTGATAAAAAAAAATAGATCCCACTTTATCGGTATTTAAATAGAATGTTGAACTTTATTCTTGTACATACAGGCGCTGTATTTTCTGCTGCTACATTAAAACGCCTGAAATGTCTGTATTTGACAAATATTGCATCTATTCTGCTTCATCTCTGATACACACACAGCCGAAGTCGAACACACCTTTTGTTTTTTGCAGTGTTTTTACATTTACATAATTGCTTGTTTAAAAAAAACATGAGGATATCCAGATATGTGATGTTTATAAATCATGTACCTACTACTTCTCAATTATGTATTACACAAGCTATGTTTTATATATGTTCATATGTTTGTAATAATATAACCTTGCAAATATATATTTCATGTCATTCAGTGAGGAACATGATGCCATCATTTAAAATGGAGCCGCTCAGGAAATACAAGCCTAACCACATCATGATCTGAAGAGAACGTTTTCACCTTAACATAGTTAATATGCATATGAAACAGTGTCTGATGTGTTTGATACATTTTATATTTTAATCTTAAATAGGTTGTCCTCTTTTAGCAGCCGTTTTTACATTTTATTAGTGAATATTTGAACTCAAATGAATTTGTGATTCATTATTTCGATCAAATTATTTTGACTATCTTTTAGANAAAAAAAAAAAAAAAAAAAAAAAGGTTTATGGTATTTTTGTATAAAAGTTGGTTTTCCTATAGTATATTTGAAATGTGTTGGGTAGTGAAAATGATCCAATAAAGTGGTTTAGTCTCATGCTGTGGGCTGCATGTTGTACATTTTCCTCATACACAGTTCAGAATAAATAATATATTATACTATTACTGTTTGCTCATAATGCATGAAACGTCACAAGTATCCGATAAAAGACAGTATCTACCAAAGTATATACTTTATTCCAGGCCAATTTTAAAGTAATATGTAAAGAAGATATAATGTAACAGAACTTAAGGTTCTAAGGTACATGCACATACATTGATTNAAAAAAAAAAAAAAAAAAGAAAAGAAAAGAAAAAAAAAATTAGATCATAATAAATGGATATAAATTCATTCTGGGTGCATTTAAAGAAATCTAAATACCAATCCATTAACTTGTGTGATTAGTACTACCACTACAAAAAAAGTAAACAGTTACTATATATTCTGAACAGTTGCACACTAAGCAAGCATAAAATCATGTTTAAGTGACATACACATTTTAGTCAATGTTCTATAAACGTGCAATACCATAACTGTACCCACAATTCATAAAACATTTTGTTGCATTGCTCTCTCCAACACTGTTTTACCACACTAGAGTCTGCCATCAATACTATGTTTGCAAAAATAGATATTTCTCTTAGCTTGTCTTTTTTTCTCTCCACTTTTATTTTCTCTAGAACTTTCATTACCATGTTTTTGATCATAAAATTTGACCATAAAATTTTTGCTTACTGAGGCAATTGAGTTACAGACCTTAGCGGTACATTCACCCAAACAGACAACAGAAGATTATACTCATAAAATGTCGCCTTTAAAAAAAAAAAAAAAAAAAAAATCAGTACAAAACACATTTAGTGTTTGGGCCAGTTATTGAGCTACAGTTATGTAGTGTAAAAATAACCATATTGTAAACAAGAGGACATATTCAGAGTATATTACTGAATGCAAAGAATCTGCATCAAATTTATAATGTAGTGTCCTATAGTGAAATCATGTAAACCTAGGTAACCTGCCTAATGTGTCTTTAGTACTGACTTCACAACCAGCATTTGAGGGCCTGTCAAATCTTGCTTCATTAGAAATCTCCTCACTAATCAATTAGACCATTAGCTTATGTTTTGCGTGTACATAAAAGTATGATAAATTATTTGTTGTCGTCCATTAAGAGAAAAGAATTACCAAAAATAAAAAAGTCTTTGGAAGCCTCGTCGAAGAAATCCTGACAGAAACGATAACTGATTGTTTCCATTACAGTCTACTCTATCACTCATATCCACATTTACCAAGTCAAATCCAAGCTAACAGCTAATCTACAGCACTAACCCTCAAGACATCCTCATCTAGCCATCTAAACGTATCAGAACCTTCCACTTCTGGCCCGATATCCATCTCAGCACCGAACAGCATCAACATAACTGGCACAGACTCTACTGGAGCTCATATCAGAGATGTCTGTCTATTGATCAAAGTGCCCTTGATATTTTCTTCCTTGCTTTTGGATGAGATATTTTCACTAAAACAAGCAAGCAAGCAGGAACATATCAACTGAGATACTAAAATCGTAAGATAAAGATAGATATCGGTAACAAAACCAAACGATTCCCCCCCCCTCAGATTGATCACGAACGACAGCGTCCATCTAGTCAGTGTTATCTGTGAATCATTTCAGTTGTTGTTCTGTATAAATCCGTTAAAACGAGAGCAAAAACAGATCAGATTTGTTCTTTGATCACAAATGAATGCCATAAACGTCAAGAAACAAAAATCAGGCTTAAATAAAACTAACACACAAAGAGGCTAGGGTTCTGTAGAGGAAAAAAAAAAAAAAAAAAATCAAACCCTAATTCCCAACATAATATTTTTTATAAAACCTTTGAAAGAAATATACTTTGATTAATGAAGCGAGTAAGTAAAAGCACATGTTTTCAAATTTGATCTATGATCTCTAGTGTAAAAACGACAGGATTTTTTTTTGTCCGAAGGCACTTGATTACACAGTTTCTAGTGTGATATGCTGGCACAGCCAAGCAGCAGGGTTTGTTTAACCAAAGCCACACGTTGAAACCTTTCAATTTGAACCTTTCAATCCCAATCCCATCAAAAAAACACGTACAGACGACCTCCTCGTCGCTTTTTTTGGTTTCTCAGGCTCATTACTGTATGAGGGAAAAACAGTCAATTGTCGCTGAGCTGAGATCAGGGATGTTCTGAGACAGGAGCTGCAGTCACAGGAGGTTGATTTAGGGGTTCATCTGTCTTTATCGCTCACTCTCGGGGAACACCTGAGCCCATCGGGCCCGTTCGCCCAGCGAGGAGTTCTCTTTGCGCACACAAATTCACATACTTTAACGCTGATGGGCTGTCATATAGGACAGCCGTGAAAGAGAATTGGGTACTTGTGAATACTTGTCTGTTCATGGGCCAGCCTTGAGGATGCAGACATGGAAAAAAAAGACATAAAAGAAGCACAAAAGGACCAAAGGTTAAAATACCTCAGCTTTTAAAACCAATTCGGCCAAACGTAGTGAATGGAAGATAAGATAAGTTTCATGTCCAGGAGGGTGAAATGTCTTTTCTTTTCTCAACTCAAAGCATCTACACATCCTTCACAGATTGGATTAGGCAGCAGTTCAGCATGTTGGAAGAGAAGGCGTAGTGCTGGATTCAGGCGCTCTATAGCCAGGTTAGAAAGTTCTCCTTGTCGATCTTGGTAGCTGCCAGCACAGACTCCATGTCGTTGAGGATGTCAGAGCTCAGGGCTTCCTGCAGGCTGGGCATCAGCTCCTCGCCCTCCACCGCCATGCTCTCCCCCTCCAGGGTGCCCAGGTCCACATCTGTGCCCGGGATGGCGTCTAGGTAGTCGGGGAATCGGCTGGGCTGTGTGGCCATGGTGCTGGGGCCGAGGGTATCGCCTGGGAGCGAGACATTTGACTTAAAAATCTGACGATATCATGTGTTTGGTTTCATTCTGATTATTCTTCTTGTGATGTACCTGTCTCCATCTCGTCCACACTGTTGAGGAAGTCGTCTGGAGTGCGGGGGACGCTGTAACTGCTCATGCTCAGGCCGCTGTCTGTGCTCTCGTCTCTGGAGTGATATGTCCCACTGCACAAAAAAACACCGTTAATGACTTTGAAAAAGCTTGCTTAGACAAATATAAATCATGTACATATGTAAACTGTACAGTTACACTACCGCTCAAAAAGATTGGGGACAGTGAGATTTATTTTGAAAGAAATGAATGTTTATACAGCAAGAATGCAGAAAAGATTTCTATGTTCTTTTCTTCAAAGAATCTTGAAAAGATGTTTCCTATGGAGCCCCGCACATGACATGCAAGAAAAAAGTTAATTGTGCGTACGATTTAGCAAATCGAGGGAACGAAATAGTAAATTGTCTGCACAATTTATCAAATTGAAGGGAACGAAATAGTAAACCGTCCGCACGATATATCAAATCGAGGAAACAAAATAGTAAATGGTGTGCACGATTTAGCAAATCGAGGGAACGAAATAGTAAATTGTCTGCACAATTTATCAAATTGAAGGGAAAGAACTAGTAAATCGAGGGAACTAATTAGTAAATCGTCCGCACAATTTATCAAATCGAGGGAACGAAATAGTAAACCGTCCGCACGATATATCAAATCGAGGAAACAAAATAGTAAACTGTGTGCACTATTTAGCAAATCGAGGGAACTAAATAGTAAATGGTGTGCACTATTTAGCAAATCGAGGGAACGAAATAGTAAATTGTCTGCACAATTTATCAAATTGAAGGGAAAGAACTAGTAAATCGAGGGAACTAATTAGTAAATCGTCCGCACAATTTATCAAATCCAGGGAACGAAATAGTAAACCGTCCGCACGATATATCAAATCGAGGGAACAAAATAGTAAATTGTCTGCACAATTTATCAAATTGAAGGGAAAGAATCAGTAAATCGAGGGAACGAAATAGTAAACCGTCCGCACGATATATCAAATCGAGGAAACAAAATAGTAAACTGTGTGCACTATTTAGCAAATCGAGGGAACGAAATAGTAAATGGTTTGCACTATTTAGCAAATCGAGGGAACGAAATAGTAAATTGTCTGCACAATTTATCAAATTGAAGGGAAAGAACTAGTAAATCGAGGGAACTAATTAGTAAATCGTCCGCACAATTTATCAAATCCAGGGAACGAAATAGTAAACCTTCCGCACGATATATCAAATCGAGGAAACAAAATAGTAAATGGTGTGCACTATTTAGCAAATCGAGGGAACGAAATAGTAAATTGTCTGCACAATTTATCAAATTGAAGGGAAAGAACTAGTAAATCGAGGGAACTAATTACTAAATCGTCCACACAATTTATCAAATCGAGGGAACGAAATAGTAAATGGTGTGCACGATTTAGCAAATCGAGGGAAACGAAATAGTAAATTGTCTGCTCAATTTATCAAATTGAAGGGAAAGAACTAGTAAATCGAGGGAACTAATTAGTAAATCGTCCGCACAATTTATCAAATCGAGGGAACGAAATAGTAAACCGTCCGCACGATATATCAAATCGAGGAAACAAAATAGTAAATGGTGTGCACTATTTAGCAAATCAAGGGAATGAAATAGTAAATTGTCTGCACAATTTATCAAATTGAAGGGAAAGAATCAGTAAATCGAGGGAACTAATTACTAAATCGTCCACACAATTTGTCAAATCGAGGGAACGAAATAGTAAATGGTGTGCACGATTTAGCAAATCGAGGGAAACGAAATAGTAAATTGTCTGCACAATTTATCAAATTGAAGGGAAAGAATCAGTAAATCGAGGGAACTAATTACTAAATCGTCCACACAATTTATCAAACCGAGGGAACGAAATTAGTAAATCGTCCGCACGATTTTTCAAATTGAAGAAATAATTAGTAAATCGCGTGCATGATTTAGCAAATCAAGGGAATGAAATAGTAAATCGTCCGCAAGATGTATCAAATCGAGGGAACAAATTAGTAAATCGTGCGCACGATTTAGCCTACCATTTTTTTCCCTGCATGTCATGTGCGGGGCTCCGTAGTTTCCACAATACATTATACAATATTAAGCAGCACAGCTGTTAATAATAAATGTTTCTTGAGCAACAAATCAGCATATTAGAATGATTTCTGAAGGATCATGTGACACTGAAGACTGGGGTAATGATGCTGAAAATTCAGCTGTGCATCACAGAAATAAATTAGCTTTTAAAATATATATATAAATAGAACATAATTATTTTAAGCTGTAATAATATTTCAGAATATAATTTTACTGAATTTCTGATAAAAAACAAAAACAACAACTTACCAACCCCAAACAGTTTTATACAGAGTATATAAATGTGTATGTCATGATTTCTATTGCACATATATGCAAACTTTTTATTTTTATGTATGGTATTTCGCCTCCCACCTGTATAAATAATCTCATGGCAAGAAACAATATTTTTTTGTCACATTTTTCACATTCACTTTTATTGGGGGAAATGATTTGACCACCACAAAGAACAAGTCTATGAAAAGCCAAATATGCTGTTGGATTAGATCAACACACACTTGACCTCAAACTCAGAACAAGCTAAGAACAGAGCACAGAAATCCAGTACAGAAGACCGAGAAGAAAAAAAAAAAAAAAAGTATGCAAAAAGACCAAACTCATTTTTACTAAGTAAAAGTGTTTTGAATCTCAGTACACAGAGAATCGCAACATTATTGAGAGAATGAGAGTGTGCAGAGCAAGCGGAGACTTTGCATAAGCTAAAACGCAAGAAAGCTTTGATTTGTTTAATCTACTTCCATTAGTAGTATATAAAAAGTATATACATATTCCTGATTTACAAAGCTTTTGTAGCCATTGCCTCTTAACTTCTGCACATTTATCCAGAAAAATTGCTAATAATGACTGCTCATTCTGCTACTAATTGCTCCAAGAGTTTCTGCTTGTATTACTCGCAGTGGCCTGCTTTGAACTGCCATCGAGAGTCATTGTAAAAGGTGTTGTTTTGCTGGTGGTCTGAGAAAAGCTCTCTATAAATAGCAGTTCAGCACAGAGTCCTCAAATAAAGAGGGCAGAGGACATGCAACAGTGAAGGAAAATACAGCAAGTTTCTCCTAATTAAGAGAATGAAATGTGGCTTCAGTGCATGAGAGTTGCTGGATGAATGAGCTCTTTGTGAGCGCAGCAGAAGTGGGAGGGGGGGACGGCCTTGTCCAAGACCGAGACCACATGTTCTCACGGGCCGCCTTGCTATTCACATCAATCCCTTATCTGCTCTCATGTAGGAGGAGAGATTAATGTGTTGTAACCACCACTGGAGGGCGTAATTCTCTGCAAAAGCAGCTTAATATCGACTGCTTTCAACAACTTCTCCATTAGGGGTCACCAATGAGTGTCATTCAAGCAAAAAAAGCAGCTTTTGTGGGATAGGATTTATGTGCCTTTTAACTGGTAACTACAACCATGTGCAAACTCAAAAGGGAGTTTCTCTTGCGTTCATGTGTTCTGCATGCATTACCTGTTCAAGAAAGGGTCAGAGCTGTTGGTGGTCATGTTACGGGCGTCTTGGCCCATGCCGGGTGAGGACACAGGGTTTTGAGTGCCGCCATCCTGCTCCATGCTGGTTGGAAGCTGGTTTCTCAGGGCGAGCTCCTGTACGCACAAAAAAAAAGAAAAAAAAAAAAGGAATATGTGTCAAAGTGCGGAAGTTCACAAAGTGAGCAGACTGGGTTTGCTGGAACGGAAGCTTAACGGAAGATGATATTAACCATTTGCTTTGGAATTACTCCAAGTACAGAGATCAGAGCGGATGCATTTTTCAACCGAAGAAAAAGGACAGAACAAACTATACTGGTTTTGCTTTCAAAGCGCGTACACAAAACAGTGAGTGAGGTGTGGGAAAGGAAAAAAACCCAACAAACTTAACCTACAAGTTTCACTTAGTTTCCTGTATCACCCTCTTGTGTTAAATAATAGCCTTTCCCATCCAACAAGTCATGAGTTACAAATCTGGTTATCATTTGTCAATGGATTGCGCAAGATTGTCTGTCAACATCCTCGGGTTTTTTTTTCTTTTTTTTCTTTTCAGCCTCAGCTCAAACGGGTGGTTTGCAGAGACTCACGCGAAGGTGTGGGTTTATTGCACATCATTTAGGGTATGGTGGAAGGGTCAGATCTTTGTTTTTTATTACAGACTTCCTATGACTAATTGAAACAAACACTTTCATAACTTTTGCTGATTAAAGGATAACTCACCACAGAGAGGTCAACATGACATCCACACTGACCCTATTGACTTTACTCATCTTATGGAGAATGATTCATTTATCACATTATACAAAAGAAATCTTTCTTTTTTTTGCTTTATTGTAGTTTTAAATTTTGTTTTTATTCATTTTATTTTATTCAGTTAATTAATTTCATCTGTTTATTTTAGTGTATTTTTCAATTTATTTATTTATTAAGTATTATTTATTTTTAGTTTTAATATTTTTTTAATGCGTTAACTGCTATCATTTAAATAGCAATATTAAAAATCGATGCAGGTGGGTTATAAAATTTGAAAATTACAAAGCATACTGTAAATCAAATTAATTTTAGGATATTTTTATTTTTTGTATTTTTATATTTTTATTTATTTTCTTTATTTTTGATTTATTTTNATCTTATTGAGAATGATTCATTTATCACATTATACAAAAGAAATCTTTCTTTTTTTTGCTTTATTGTAGTTTTAAATTTTGTTTTTATTCATTTTATTTTATTCAGTTAATTAATTTCATCTGTTTATTTTAGTGTATTTTTGAATGTATTTATTAATTATTATTTAGTTTTAGTTTTAATATTTTTTAATGCGTTAACTGCTATCATTTAAATGGCAATATTAAAAATCAATGCAGGTGGGTTATAAAATTTGAAACAATTACAAAGCAATCTGCAAGTCTAAAATTAATTTGTATTTTTATTTATTTTTTATATTTTTTATTTTTATAACTAAAAGTTTATATTTTTATCTTGTTGAATAACTTTTTAATAGGAAACATGTTATAATTTAGAAGTTAAACATTTGGAATACAATTTCACATTTTCACTTCATTTCAAAAACATGCAATATCATGGGTGAGCGATTCATTATAGGATTTCCAGCAATAACATCAATGCCTTTAAGTGTATTTGAAGGCCTATCTTTATTACTCTTTAAAGTGAGCTGCTTCTAGCCATAGCCTGTAAGATCATCCCTGAAGATCTCTGTTTATTTAGTTTTCCAGCAGGGGGGTCTGCAGCACTGATTCAACACCGTGTTTACATTCCAAAGCAGGGGCAGCTGAGCAAAACCTCCTCCTCCTTCTCTCCAACCTCTCATTTACTCACTCAAAAAACGTACATGCCATCTATACAGCGACTGCAGATTCACACACGCTACACTATATGTAAAGAAACAAAGTGTGCATGGCGGGTTGTTTTACAAGTTTATCAGATGCATGAATGAGTTGGAAATTATGCCAATAGTCAAGGTCTGTCAAAACAACCAGCACAATTTAAACGACACGGTACATTACAAACAAAAATACGCAACATAAATAGTGAGTACACATGGTACAGCTCAGGCCCATTTCGGCAGCAGAACACCGTGTGCCCGTCTAGCATGCGAGGACAGAATGTTCTGACAGGTGTGCGTCTGACCTGGGGTCTCTGGCGAAGGAGCTCTTGTTTAATCCTCAGTCTCTCTTTCTCCATCTGGATCTGCATCCTGATCTGGTTGTTTCCACCCATTACTCCACTCTGCGGGCTGGAGGGCAACTGGGAGCCTTGCTTCACTGGAGCACTCTGGGAAATTCGCTGCTGGTTCATAGCTGAGGAGACAAAATGAATTATTTTAAGAGGCTTTGTTCGTTCTGTTATTGGCAATAAAAAGTAAGCATTAAAGGAATAGTTCACCCTAAAATAAGTCATCATTTTCTTGCCCTGGTGTTGTTCTAAAGCCATATTTATTGAAAATCCTGACCTTGGCCATTGGTCTTCTGTGCACGGCTAGACGTTCATGAGACACTATTAGTACCGCAGTTCATTCCGACTCGCCCAAAAACAGCACACGTTGTGAGATATCAATACATTTATTGTATTTAATGTCTTAAAGTTCTTTTTTTTCTCTAAGGTGAATATATTTAATGTGTTCTGGTTGTCGCAAAAACAAATCACGTCCATCTGACAACCAGAGTTCTGGTCCAGAGATTCAACTCAGTGAAGAAATTACATTGGTGATTTTTATTAACCTTGTTTTCTCACAACTTGTGTGTCTTTTTTTGGGAAAGTCGGATTGAACTGTGATGCCAAAAGATGCATGAATGCACAGAAGTCCAACTGCCAAGGTCAGGATTTTTGTTAAATAATACAAATACATTTTGGTTTGTTTTCCCCAAACACTATTGTATAACCCAAGAACACTTGGAATACATGGCACGTGTCGGAAGGGAAACATTTTGTGATACTTTTGTGTCTTTTTTGTTTAAAAAAAGCTTGATGCTGGTCGCTATTCACTGACATTATATGGACAAGCGGGACATTTGTTTAGATTTCTCCTTTTGTGGAAAAGAAAGAAGGGCATATGGCATTAAACACCACCAGGGTGAGTAAACGACTTAATTTTTCACTAGAAAATATAGTCCACAGCATGTAAATAAAATTGCCATTTATGGCATTATAGTGTTACTATATTAAGCACTACTGAAACGTCATATTATTGACGAATTAGCATCCAGGACTTTCATCATGTGTGTATACACAATCATGAAGGGTAAAACAGGAAATATTTATATAAAAACTGAATGTTAGATGTTAAATATAAAGTTATAATTCTCAATTTGTAAATGTAAATCTGAATATTTATTTATAAATCTAAACATGCAGTTAAAAATCTGAAATCATATAGTGAGTTATTTATCATTTTCAGACTAATGACCATATATTCAGATTAAAATCTATATATTTACAACTTACATTTATATATTCAGATTTGTATCTATATATTCAGATTTACATTTTCCATATTCAGACCTGTAACTGTACATATTCAGATTTATATATTTATACATATAACTAAATATTTGAAATTATAGTCACTATATATTTATATCATCATTATAAATCCGACTATATCCAAGTATGACTATATAAATAAATATTCAGATTTCATATAATAATTTCCATTTTGGCCATTCATACACATTGTATATTAAGAAAAAAAACATGTAACTGATGCAGGGAATAAAAAAAGGCCCATCAATGTAAGTGAATATAGCAATGCGTATCGCCCCAGACGCAAACACAGAAACAAATGTTTTGGACCATAGGAGGTGGGGTGTTACAGTAATTGGACCAATGAAAATGGCTGTTTACTTATGCACTGGGGCCACCAGTGACAACAAAGCCGTGATGGTGCTGGCGTTGTTATGCGCGAGGGAGCCCCGTCTTCCCCGCTTATCCTCATCACCATTCAATCAGAGTGTGTTTACACTACCTCAGGCCTGAATGAATCTCCACTCTCCTCGCACCATGGGAATCAGATCAGACTCACCACGCCTCACACACACCAGAACCACCATCCCCCACACTGCCCGAGGCGTGGAAGAGTGTGTGGGAATGTGTATGAGTGCTAGTGGGGGAGTGTGTATGTATGTGTGTGTGTTTGTTTCTCTTTTAAGACTCTTATCTCGCATAGATAGGGGTCTATTGATGCCGAATGACGGCTCTGGTGGAGAAGTAATGGCTGATCTCAGGGCAGGAGTGACCAGTTAATACAGGCTGATATGTGGCAGCCAGATTTGTTGCGTCTGTGAATGGGAACACAACAAAAAAAAACTCTTGATTCTCAGGTCTGGATTTCCCTGACTAGTCTGTACTTGTATCTCGCTTGGGAAACTCCATACCACAGCATGAAGATGACAAGAACACACAAACAAGTCTTATCCATGTGGCAGAATGACTCAGTGTTGCATAAGCGCAGCAGATTTGCAGGTTCGTGCCACGAACGTGTTCTCCTCTGAACTAACAAGAGGAGGAAACGTGCCAGAGGAACACAAATAAAAAGAGATAAAAGCTCAGATTGACGTAGTTTGCCCATCTTTTCCACGCTGGCTCTGAAACACGATCATCCAGCAGTAACAGTCTTTATCAGGCCGTCTCGCAAAGCCGAGCCAATAGCATCTCCCCTGTCCTTTCCAGGTGAGACTGGAGGGGTGTTGGGAAATGTCAGGAAACGCATCGGCACGACCTTTGAAGCCTTTGTAAATATTTGCTGGCTGTCGATTTAACAGGTTTGTTGTATAAAAGCCATGCTCAAGTTGCGTTTCGAGTTAAGAGATAAGCGCGTAGGCTGAGGAGAAAAAGGAAATGGTTAATCTGTGTCCAGAAGAAAAGCCTCTCTATATCCCATCATACACAAACCTCAGCGGGCCACACAAAAGCAAGCTGTGAGCTGCCGGAAGTCAGCGTGAGGAAACTCAGCTGTGACTAGTGTGTAGTAGGAAACCAGTTGAAAGCAAGATGGCAGCTGTATCACTTACAAGTGGAAACAGCAGGTGGTATATTTATACATCAAGGCTTGGAGACTTTCACAGTTATTATTAGTGATTACTGCAGTCAGAAATGCAAATGTGTTTCCGTTATTCACACTAAGCTATGTAAGTAATACGCAATGCAGTTATGCTGAAAAATAATTGAGTCGGACTGAGTCATAAAAGTGCTGTCTTGCAGGTTCTTGGCTTTTTCTTTTTTACAGAAACTGCATTGTCGTAATACACTCACTCGACCCTGATCATTTATTCAATTATTTCACTAGATCACACTTGGAATCCCTTTTCTCTCATTTCTTTCTCCAGAAAGAGCACTTTAAAACTTAGATCACACTGATGCGTCCATGCCATGTTGGAATTACCGTAATTATGAGATTCCGACTTGTAAAAAGCTTTTACGTCCTCGTAGAACTCTTAATTAAAACTATTACATTTTATGAAAGCTCTGACTTGTACCACCTGACCACCTCAACATGCGGAAATTTTAAAAATGGCAATGACTTCAGCACTAAAATGCAGTTATTTTGTAACATTTCATAATTCCGATAACACAGTATCGTTTATAATGCAAGAATAATCTTAAAATAATAAAAAGCATATAATAGAGTTTATTGTATCTAGCACAGAGTTGAATAACTATCTAGTGTCCCGCTAAATATACAGTTTGTTTATTAATAAGGGCATTTGCATAATTACTGTTACTTGCTGTACTGTGCGTTTTGATTAAAGGAGACCTATTATACCCCTTTTCACAAGATGTAATGTGTCTGTGAAGTTTCAGCTCAAAATGCCCCACAGATCATTTATTAAGCTTGTCAAATTTGCTCCTATTTGGGAGTGAGCAAAAACAAGCCATTTTTGTGTCCCTGTAAATGCAAATGAGCTGCTGCTCCCAGCCGCTTTCCAGAAGAGGGCGGAGCTTTAACAGCTCGCGCTTTGGTTGCTCAACAACAACAAAGCTGGAGAATCTCACGCAGCCAAAATGATGATTGTCAGTAACGGTGTTCAGCCTTACATTGTTCAAACCGGAGTCGACACTGATGGAGAGACTCTTTTACAACTTTTAGAATGAAACTGGACATTTCTGAATGGTTAGTGGATAAATTTATGTAGTTGCTGTGGAGTTGATTCAACTCATCGACTAGCATGTGCCGTCATCTTAATCTTTTGGGCAAATCCAGCGTTGAATTGACCCTCGTTTGTGAAGCAGTCCGGCGTAAAATGACGGGATGATAACAACACTCTACTACAACAACTCTTCCTCTTCTCTAAAGCAGCCCAACATGGCCTCACCCCCTTTGATGCGTGTTCTCGGGGGCGGGGTTTATGTAAATTTTGGGGTTTGTGATGTCACTAACCCAGGAAAAAGCTCATTTTAGTCCCTACCAGCCATTTGTTGTAGCCATTAAAAAGCAGTATCTGTAAAAGAAAATATCTCCCTTTGCATTGAACTTTGAGCGTCGTAACTTTGCAGACATTGTTCATGTTCTAACAACAACATTTCACACTAACTAAAGTTAAAAAATGAAATCATAATCAAGGACCCCTTTAATCAAATGAAACAAATACATTTTGCTGTTTATAGTGTTACCACAGAAAAACATAATTCCGAGTCAGAGGATGTGAACAGCTCAGAGTAGAATGTCCAATGTTGTCATCTAGTAATTACGGTGATTACATCATGGCAGAGGTGTAAACATATCAAGATACTATCTGAATGAATGCCAGGTGTAAAGGGGGCAATAGATACTTGGGACTGGACTATATTGACTCATCTCGGGGTAGCAAACAACAACCCAGAACATGCTAGCAACATCTCTAAGCAGTGTGGCAGTCGATTTTGCAAGGGAAGCACCACTCACATTTACTTCAGAAAAAAAACTCCAGAGACTGTCATCTTTAAACATGAACCACTGATAGCACATTTGTCATCCCGTTTCCCAATAAGGCGAGCGCCTTGGGAGTCGTGAAGTGTTTATGCAACCGTGCATGAGTGTGTGTGTCAGCGCAAAGCTCTGGAAAAGATGAGTGCTTCACAAGAGTGTGACATCACTCTGCACTTGCCAACAAGGTGCCAACTCCTGCACTGAAGTACTATGATAATCCAAGCGGCCCGCAGCACATGACAGATAACTGAAGGCTCCAGTGGGTCTTTGTGCTCAAAAACGACACCACCACAAAAACTGTGGTGTTTTTAAGTCTACAGTCCAGATGAAGCGTGAAATACATCATAAAGTCCCACGTTAGACTCTCAGAACAGATCTCTTAGGAAGGAGGCACAAGTTTATCCTGTGGTCTTTTTCTCCTATTCCTCCCTTTCTTTTCCCTCTCTCAGAGCCTGCCCCCTTCCTCTTTCTCTCTCTCTCTCTCTAACATTGGGTCTCTTTGACTGAAAAGGTCTGGAACAGATTAGGAGCAGAGCTGCAGCATCGAGAGGCCTGGCACCGTCTCAAGTCCATCTAGATGTGCAGCTGAGAACAGTTCTGCCTGCGCTGGGCCTCACGCGGGGTGGGAAGGGGGGTTAGACAGAAAGAGAGAATGGCCAGACTTTAGTTCTCCGTTAAAGGAGTACAATCCAACTCTACTCCCTGCTCGAATTACCCAAGCGTCTCCAATTGCGAGCGGAGACCCAGACGGGACATGTTAAGTTAGCAACATATTTAATCGTTATTTGAGGTTCAGCTGGTGCAAGAAGAAGCCAATGTTCTTCTAACTCAAAGTCGCCCTTTTGGAGCCGGTGGGAAAACACTCGTCCAAGCGTCTGCAGTTCAGCGACCTCAATGAGAGGAGTCGAGGGATGAAAACACAAACACAAAGGTTATAAAAATTTGCAGACACAAGCAGCTATATGAAAACCGCACGGGAACCGCCCAAACATTCTAAACTTGAGGCAAGGAATGAGTTAACCGTGTCTACCCCTCTCGCCATTCTCCCCCTCACATTACGTCTGTAATTCAGGGGCCCACCAGGCTTGTCCGCTGAACACTTATAAATCTTCAAAGGGCTTCACCCACCATAGCCGACCCCCCTCCCGTTTTGTCTTTGGTTCTTGCTCGCTCTCTCTCTCTCTCTCTCGCTCTCTCTCTCCTGCCTGACCCAGCCCTTCACAGACTTTTTACCACTTTACCCACGACCACTTACATGTTTGGTGTACGTTTGAACACAAAAACCTATTTTGTAGCAGAGGATTTTGGTCAAAAATGAGGCAAAAACATGCTTGTTCATACATGAAGGAGATAGTGAGATAGTATCCCAGGGGAAAACTCCTTTGGGATGAAGCGAAAGCACCTCAAGCGTGAGTAACTCAAAGTGACATAAGTAGAAGCCTTCATCTCTTTGTGACCCTTCCGTGCCCACAGAAAGAGATTAAAGAGAGGGACTGAAAGGGGTAGAAAAAGGACAAACATCTTAGTCTGACAACCTTTCGGTGAACCATTTATCTTGACAGCAAAAACAGATGATTAGATTAATGTGACTGTTCCACTGCTTAGATATGTTTCGCCTCTGCATATGGATTATGGATGCGTAACGGGGGGTTTAGGGAACGACATAATCAGATGCAGTTTGAACTAGTTTGCGAGTGTGTGTGTTTGTGTGTGAGTAAAAGGGATCACATAGCAGACTCCTGAGTGTGGAGCAGTTTTGGCTAACCTCAGTATGAGTCACAGTAAGCAGGAATACTCTGAATAGTGTGCCACAGAAACACATACACACTCTCACTCACTTTCATACACACGCATTGTCAGAGAGTAGTCATCTACGCTCGGCCTGTAATCAGCATAATAATAAAGCAATAAGTTACAGTGATTTTACCACAGGACTTTGAACGCCTAACACCCCTTATCTTATTTTGTTGTCATTGAACCGAAAACCGAAACTAAAAATAATGTTTCAGTAATTAACTTTGGGTAATTGGGTGAATGAACTCGGCATGCTGCTCAGGGTATTTGTTTACAGGTGATAAAACTGCAATAGTAAAGTTCTTCTGCAACAAGCTGCCTCTTGATATTTTAGTTAAACAAATTTAACATTTTGCTGTTCTAGTTTCATTTTTGGTCACATTCGTCCCACACTGCTGACGTGTTTATCTGTTGTAGCTTATCTATGTTGTTTGCACAACATGTCATTGAGGAAGTGCTAATTTTAGCTGTTTAAGCTGATTATTTTCGGTTGCTGAAATTTCAATGCATCACTACTCAGGTGGCTTATTCTTTTATAAAATGGCGACAAGAGCGGCATGATAAGAGACCAATGTTCAATCAAAAGCACAATTGATTATTTTGATTATTATAAATTTTAGGATTTAAAGCTCACCGTAACGCGGGTCGAGTCGTGGGTCCAGCCAAGAGGTGGTTTTGTTTTTGTGATTGATGTAGTAGATCTCTCCTTCTGAGGTAATAGCTTGCTCCCAGCCTTCAGGAAGAGGTCCTGAGAGAGAACAGTCAGGGTGTACAGTCAATTATCCAGTACTAACTGAAATTCGTTTGTTAGTAATTTGCTTGGCCACAATCCACATTTTTCATTCCACATTTTCCCCAGTATTAACGTTCTTCATTCAAGTAAATAGTACATGAGCTACTGCCTACATAGGAAATATATTGCCAAGATGGCTGCTGAGTGAACTGACTTGCCTGGACTTTGATTGCACATCCCTTATCTGTCTGATTTGGTGGTTTCAGTTTCCAATAGCAGAATTTTATGAATGAGCTTTTTGTGGGTGGAGATTCATATTCATCTATAAGTAACGGAGGCCAGCTAGTTAGAGCTGTGCGAGTAAACCTCACTCCCCTTTAGCGTCCTTGTTAGCGCGCCCGCCTCCCATGCAGGAAACTAAGGATGCTCCGATCGGTAGTCACTAATTTTGGCCGATACCACGAACCGATCCCAACTTGATGACGTAAAACACGTGATGACGTCAAACTTTAGCGCCGCAGTCACCTGTCATGTTCTACAGAAATATCACGTGGAGGAACATTGGCTGAAGGATTTAATACAACGAACCTGATTCGCTGCCTCTCATCTCTGTCATCTGCTCTCTGTGTCTGAGGCGTGGCTCAGGCAGCTCCTCCACTCACACACACACACGTCACACACACATATATATATAGAGCAGACAGCGACAGGGAAAAAGAGCGTGTGTGATTACCTGCGTCTGTCCTTCTTCAGGTCAAGTCATATATTCGTGAAAAAAAATCAGTTTGCCATCAGTTGTCAGAAGATGAAAGCGATATCTTTGTCGTAGTATCCTTTCAATGTTTAAGGGGATTTCTCATGTCTGGCATCAGCGCTGTTCAATGCGTTGAATCAATGCCATCGATCTCTATGAAGTGAAACATCAGCTTTAGCGTTACCCAGTTGACGAGTTGCTCGTCGATTGAGCCTTGTAAAGTGGCACCAGTGGGTATTATTTGAATGAACGGTTTAACGATAAAAGACCGTCCCTTGCCGCCAGCCTGCAATTTTGTTCAGTTTTAAAGTAGGCTCTTTAATAAGCCAAAATATCCTGGGTATACTTTGTTTTGTTTTTTATGTGTTCGCTAGCGTATGTGCACAGTCGAATGCACAGCCTTGCAAAGTATACTTCACTTGACTTGAACACGTACACATGCGTTCAACGAATGCACAGTTTTAAAGCAATCTCTCGCCACGAGTTATAACTCATGTAAATATATTTGTGATCTTTCATGATAGAGTTGTACAAATGAGGGTACTTTCTAACCTCTTTGCACAATCTGTTGTCTATATGGGCCTCAACTGTCGCTGTAGCTTGCATGTGTTCCGCTCTGTTCTATTTAAACAGATTTTCTTCGACTATCTTGTGAATCGACGCCCCCAGGGCATGGTTGCCACCTTGTGGATAAACTAATTACTGCAAAAAAAAATTAAAAGTGCATGTGCGACCTGCGCGTACAAAGTCCTTACTTATTTGATTCTCAATTAAAACAACAATTACAACATTACTGTAAATAATATAACCAAGGCAACTTCTGTGGTATTACTTTATCTGAAAAAAAGTCAACAGTGACAGTCAACAGAGAGCTTACATATCACTTATATCAGCCTATATAAAGCTTGAATGATCGGTATTGGCCGATCATGATGACAAGAAATCGGGAGTCGGTATCGGCTGCAAAAATCCTGATCGGAGCATCCCTACCGGTTCGAATCCCAGTTGGAGCGGTGTGGGTAGAACTGGAGGGGTTACATATAAGCATGACAGATAAGGAAATGATAAGACAACCATGTCGTGCAACAGTCAGGTTCAGGAAGTAAAAATCCCATTCATTTTCTCCATAAGGGAATTAATTTTTAACAATAACTCTTGAAGTGTGAGCTACGAGGTTGTTAACTGATGGTATATGCTTTTGTTGAAGCCATCAATCTGCATTATTTCAAATTAGTTTTTTAAATAATCATGTTTAAACTGTGATACTGCAAAGAAATCCCCATCAATTATAGGACTGCGACACGCAGTTTGATTTTGAAATAATCTTTTGCTTCAAATCAAAGTTTATACTGTTGCAATTCACCTCATAGCTGGCTTATTTCCCTTTCAGAAAAATGAATGGGAAAAATACTTTCACAACCAAGGCTGATAAAAAAAAATGGACAGGCACTGTTGTACTCTATAGTTTCCAGGACCAAACAATGTATCGTAGTTTGTAATCCAAAGAATGACATAAAAGTCTGAGGGGAATGCCTTAAAACACCTGTTGAACCTCCCGGTTGCACTTTATTTTACACTACATGCACTTACAGTGTACTTACTTAAGAAAGTACTGGGAAATATAAGGTAACTACATGGGTTAAGGTTAGGTTTAGGGGTAGATTCAGGGTTAGTACCTAGTTATTACCCAGATATTGTAATTACTATAATAAGTACATAGTGTGTACATGGGAACAGGACTGTAAAATAAAGTGCTACCAACTTCCCACAAGCTGACTCCAGGGCTGAAAACCCTGGTCACAATTGTCCCTCCAACCAGACATGTCTACCTCATCGTCAACTGCCATTCACATGCATTCATTTGCATTTGTCTGCCCTGATAAGGGTTCTACGTTTGCTGAGGTAGAGGTGGGGTTGGGTGGGATGTAAACAGAGAACTGCTACACCCGTAGAATTAGCATGAGAATGCTGGGACCGAGAGCGTAGTTTTTAATATGAGATGAGTGTCTGGAGCTGCTGACCTGAGGCAGGGTTCATGATGTTCTGTTGCTGTACAGGCACTGGGCTGGCCGGGGCGGCCTGGTTCATCTGAAGGAGGGCCTTACGTGGGTCCTGCCAGGTGGTCGTCTGGTCATGATGGCTATAAGGAGACAGAGACATACATAAAAAGGACTATCAAACAACTATTGTGGCTGTGTTCTGAATCCTACTGAGCTGCCTGTTTGGATGGACATATTGGGGCAAAACAAAACTGCCAATTTTAAATTTGGGATACATACATATTTAAATTATATATTTAAATATTAATAACTAATATGATAATATTTCTGTAAGTGATTACATTTGCTCTACATTTGTTCTAGGCTGCAGAACAAGGCTTTTTTATATGTTATTTTTACCTCTTTGCTGTCAATATAT
>RJVU01048406.1:505160-519444 GCA_003731715.1 Anabarilius grahami | reverse complement strand
TCCACTAATAAATATAAAATAATAATATAAGTTTAGCTACATTAAATCCAGTTAAAAGTAGATTGTTTCACATATGGACTGAGTATTTACGCATTCTGTAAAATGTTAAAGTAACTATTGAAATGTTTAAAGTAGTGTTAAAGTAAAATTTCTATTCATAAGTCATTGCTTTTTTATTGCTTTCTATGAAAAACTGAATATTTTTTAGTGCACAGGCACGTTAGAACAATCAATTCAATGATGCCCAAAAATGTTATCTAGGTAGGCAGCACCCCAGGTTTTAAAATACAGTCTATGTCTAAACAATCCACACATCTATGAGAATAAAAGGCAAGGGCAGTGTCCTACCAATTAAACAACTATTATATATCCCACATTGGTTTATTTGATCCAATATGAGTGCTCAGATAAAACTCCCAGGAAGTGGAACTTTTACAAGATCTTTGTAAACACCTGAACACCAATCCCTTTGGACAGCATCTCAGCCCTTTAATCTGTATAAGCAAAAGCGAGCAAGACCCAAACATCTCCGAAGCCTCCTGCAAGCAAGTGTAAATGATGGTCTGTCCTGTTAGCAGTGAAATTCCCAATCATTTCGTCTGCCCTGTCTGCTAAAAATAGGCTCTTATGAAAGTCCATTTCATAAAGTTTACAATTGCCACCCACTCTTGTGTCAGATCTGCTGATGTATTAGGAGGGGGTATGGATAACTGTAGGACGCCGAACGAACTTTAACCCTGTTTACATGTGATTTGCCTGCATGCAGTAGACCGGTGTCATCTGTGCATGAAGTCACTGATTACTGTGTAAGGTCAGTGATGAATAACACAGTTACTGGAAAACAAATCAACAAGCCTCAAAGGAGAGACTCACTGAATCTAAACCTACACCCTTGTGTTTATTCAGATCTTCAGACAGCAGGGTGGCAGGGAGAGCAGTGCTGCTTGACACAGTGTTGCTTTCTCTTTCACTGCAGTTTATCACTTAAAGGTTAAGCAGTCTATGCTGGAAAACAGAGGGCTTTTTGGACTCAATCTCAACTTGAATACTTATTGAAACAAGAAACAGACAATTTTATAGGATTAGTTCACTTCTTCAGAATGAAAAAATCCTGATAATTTACTCACCCCCATGTCATCCAGATGTTTTGTCTTTCTTTCTTCAGTCGAAAAGACATTAAGATTTTTCTCCATATCGTGGACTTCACCGGGATACAACGGGTTGAAGGTCCAAATTACAGTTTTAGTGCAGCTTCAAAGGGCTCTACATGATCCCAGAGGAGGAATAAGGGTCTAATCTAGCAAAACAATCGGCCATTTTCAAAAAAAATTATAATAATAATAATTATAATATATATATATAATTTTTTTTTTAACCACCAATGCTTGTCTTGAACTGCTCTGCGATGCGGCACACATTACGTAATCACGTTGGGAAGGTCACATAGACGGAAGTACCGTGGTAGGGCGAAAAATCTAATTTTCTGCTCCAACTTCAAAATCGTTCGACATCGTTGTTTTATCTCTTTTGTAAAGGGCATTTGACTTATTCTTCGCACGTTCGCTTTGTAGACACTGAATCGACACTTTCGCCTACGTCACGCATTGACCTTTCCAACATGATATACGTAGTGCGTGGCGCATCGCAGAGAATTGCAAGACGAGCATTTGTGGTTAAAAATTATATAATAAATTTTAATTTTTTTTAGAAAATAACCGATCATTTCTCTAGATAAGACCCTTATTCCTCGTCTGGGATCATGTAGAGCCCTTTGAAGCTGCAGTGAAACTGCAGTTTGGACCTTCAACCCGTTGAATCCCAGTGAAGTCCACTATATGGAGAAAAATCCTGGAACGTTTTCCTCAAAAAACATAATTTCTTTTCAACTGAAGAAAGAAAGACAAACATCTTGGATGACATGGGGGTGAGTAAATTTTTATTCTGAAGTGAACTAATACTTTTCACCTACAAATCCAACACTGATATGTTTTCTAGCTCGCTATCACAGTACATTTCACATGATCTTATCTCACAGCTTCCTTGAGATCAAACCTGACAACCCTTTTCCTTCCTTAACAGTAGCTGCTAATCTTTACATTTTCTTTTAAACAAATTAAGTCTTCCAAGAAAATGGTTTTGGTGTCCTGAAGGCACAAGCACGCAATTTACGAGCAGTGTTTGGGATGGAGTGGGCGGTTCAAAAAACCCACGCTTGGAGGTGACGCAAGTTCTGTCAAGTCTATGAAACTACAGCCAGTGTGGATTATACGCTTAAGTTTTAACTCAAAATATTGCTGTAAGAAAACACTACTGAAAGAAGCAGTTTTATGCAACATCGTGTGGTTGTGAAACGCTAATGAACAAGGGCTGCAACAGTTTGAGGCATTTCTAATGATGGCTTTGTTGGGGCTTGCTGCTCGATTAAGATGTAGAGCTAACACAGGAAAAGGCCCCTCTCTCTCTCTCTCTCTCTCTCTCTCAGGCGAGGGCCTGTACATTCAGGCAGGGTCAGTCATGGGTCTCCTCCCAGGAGGTTTCTTTCTCTCGCTGCCTGTTCCAACACACTGAAGTGTCAGGCTCTTTAACAATCTGGCGCCAGTTTTACAAAGCTTTCACCTGCTGGACAAAAGCTCAGACCAAGCTTCGACCCAAAACCCTAAATGCTATTCACTTGTTTCTCTTTTCCCCCCCAGCTCTGCTCTCTTTGCCTATTTAAGACAGGTTTTGTCACTGAAAACGTGAGATTTGCATGCAATGAACTTTTCCTTGGGTATTTTGACTAGTGATAGACCAATACATTTATTTCAAGATTATTGGCATCGGCCGATAAACGTTTGATTGGCCAATAAAACAAGTTTCGCTGCCTCCTAAATCTCTTGACAGCCTTGTCAATAAATGAATAATTTTTTTTTACATAAACATTATGAAAAAATGCATTTAATTTTAAGGAAACTTATGTACACATCATTGACATAATATAATTGAATGATATAATTATAACAAAGTCATCAATCAGTATTTTAAACTGCAATCTCAGTTGTTTTCATAGTAAACACGTTGGCACATTAACATTGTGATACATTTCAAAATTATTTGTCTTTAAAAAAAAAACCTTATTTGAAATAGAAATCTATTTTAACATTATAAATGTCTTTAAAAATGCATTTAATTCAAAAGTAACAGTAATTTCTAAAACAAAAACAACTTTCTGACCCCAAACCTTTGAAGTAATGAATATTTATAAAACATAGGCATCAATATATTTATAATATACTAGCATTAAAGGGTTAGTTCACCCAAAAATAAAATTTCTCTCATTAATTACTCACCCTCATGTTGTTCCAAACCCTTAAGATCTTCGTTCATCTTCAGAACACAAATTAAGACATTTTTGATGAAATCCAAGAGTTTTTTTTTTTTTAATCTCTTATAGAAAGCAATGCAATTACCACATTCAAGGTCCTGAGAAGTAGTAAAGACATTGTTAAAATAGTCAACATGACTACAGTGTTTCAACCTTAATGTTATGAAGCGACGAGAATACTTTCTGTGCGCAAAAACAAAAAAAATAGCTACTTTATTCAACAATTTAATCTCTAACCTGTCATTTTTGAACCACTGTAGTCACGTTGACTATTTTAAATAAATCTGGTAACTTTCTATGGGAGATAAAAAACCTCTCAGATTTCATCAACAATATCTTCATTTGTGTTCCGAAGATGAACGAAGGTCTTGCGGGTTTGGAATGGCATGAGGGTGAGTAATTAATGACAGAAATTGTTTGGGGTGAACTAACCCTTTAATATATTTACAATATTACAAATTGCCATTATATTGACCATCGGCTACCCTGAACTATTGATATTGGCATCAGCTTTTGAAAAACCCATATTGTTTGGCCAATAGTCTTGATAGATTGACGGCTGACCACTAGTCTCCTGGAAGAGAGACCGCAGAGAAAAACAAAAACTTCAGAGTTTGACCTTGTGGATAAATGAATTTTGCAACTTTCCGACCAGTTTTGTTTGCAATACAAAATTGGCAAGACCCTTTCCCATCACAAACACAGTCCTGTGACCATTTTTTCCTGCCGTCACTTTCTCTTCGCCACTAATTAGTCACTATTCCGCCATCACTGCCTTATGAGAAAGGGAGGGAGCAAGAATAACAAAAAGAGGAGAGAGAGAAAGAGAGAGACTGACTCAGCACTTCACCACCCCCTCTTCTCTAAGCTCCCTCTTGTTTATGCTTTACTGATCAAAGGAACTGCCAAAAACTGCCCCTCTCCCACCCACCTACCAGTAAGCCACCCTACCCCCAACCCACACACACACTCCATGAAAACAGTCCAGGCCGCGGCAGACGAGGAACAGGGGCCTCTTCAGGAGGGTCACGGGGGAGGGCCAAATGACCGTCAAACAAAAAGAAAAGGCCACAGAGGAGGAAAAGGAGGAGGAAAAAACGAGCGCGGAAGCAATCCCTCAGAACTCCATTGGCTGTGTGGATTGCTGTGGTCCTGTTACACTTTATGTCACCCCAATCCTCCCCCTCCTATTGCTGCTGGAAACTATGACAGAGACACAGGGGGAGTGAGGGAGGGAGAGGCGGTGAGAGTTAATTTTAATTGGAGCACAGGATGTCGAGTATGAAGATCTCTTGGGTTTCAGCAAGGGCAGACGCAGGCGCACTCACACAGGTGAGCTTTATTAGCCCTGGACGCTCTACCCACATGGTGCCTTTTCCATGCAAAACACAGACGCTTATGTTTAATTCAGTGGCAAAATGATCCAGACCGAGAACTATCGACCGCAACCAACACAAATGACAGATTAGTTGCAACGACAATGCTTCATATGTAAAAATCTGCAAACATACTTCAGACAAACTAAATTCAAGCTAAAAGTTGAACTTCGTTCTAAAATCTAGTGAGATGACTCGCTGCCTACTTCCTTCTTTTGCAACATCCTAACAATCATAGAACCTCATAAGTGACTGATTTGGACTGCTCTACATGGTGAGCAAATCTACAAAACACAAAAACTGCGCTCTGTATGGGAGACTCACAAATGATGTACTGACCCCACACTTTTGAATAGTAGTGCAATTAAAAATAATAACTATTCATTGCCTTCTTGGTGAAAGGATCTCTTAGAAAGCAGTATAATTAAGTTGCCTACCTTCTGGAACAGACTTCAGGTCTGTGATGCTGCTCTCTGTAGGCAACTGACTAGCTTTTGGAACAGAGCAAATGTGTTTTTGTAGTCAAAAGCACACAATCCAGTCTGGGTCAGAGCCCTAGCATTGCGTCACCCTCGAACGTCTGCTCATGCAATGTTCTCTTTGCACTTCCAGCACACTCGAACACAAATGAGGCAGACTGGCTTTCCTTTACTCAGCGGGAAAGTACCGGGAAAAAGGGAGGACAGTCAAAAAGCAGCCAAGAGTAATAATAATGGTGAAATACATATGCATATAATACTTTGACTGTCATTTATTCATAATGCCAACATGCATGCATGAATTGAAGCATTCAAGGGGACCTATTATGCCCCTTTTCACAAGATATGAGAATGTCCCCAGAATGTGTCGGAAGTTTCAGCTCAAAATACCCCACAGATAATTTATTATCGCTTGTCAAATTTGCCCCTATGTGGGTGTGAGCAAAACACGCCGTTTTTGTGCGTGTCCCTTTAAATGAAAATGAGCTGCTGCTCCCGGCCCATTTTCCAGAAGAGGGCGGAGCTTTAACAGCTCATGCTTCGGTTGCTCAGCAACAACAAAGCTGGAGAATCTCACGCAGCCAAAATGAGGATTGTCAGTAATGGTGTTCAGCCTTACATTGTTCAAACCGGAGTCGACACTGATGGAGAGACTCAGGAAGAAGTTACAACTTTTAGAATACATCTGGTCGTTTCTGAATGGTTAGTGGATACATTTATGTAGTTGCTGTGGAGTTGATTCAACTCATCCACTAGCATGTGCCGTCATATTCATCTTTGTGCAAATCCAGCGTTGAATTGACCCTCCTTTGTGAAGCAGTCTGGCGTAAAATGGTAACAACACTCTACTACAACAACTTCCTTCCTCTTCCTCTTCTCTAAATCAGTCCAACATGGCATGTTCTTAGGGGCAGGGTTTATGTTTTGGGGTTTGTGATGTCACCAACTCGGGAAGAAGCTTGTTGTAGTCCCTACCAGCCGTTTGTTGATTTCTGTAAAAGAAAATATCTCCCTTTGCATTGAACTTTGAGCGTCGTAACTTTGCAGATGTTGTTTATGCTCAAACAGCAACATTACTCACTAACTAAAGTTAAAAAAGTGAAATCATAATCAAGGACCCCAATTATTTTTGCTCTGCGAAATTTCGCCAATAGGAATCCACGCGTTTGGGCGGGCGAAGAAGTTCACCACTATCGACTTGGTACCAAAGTACCGGTACTTTTGACAACCCTAATCTCTACGCTATTGACAATGTGTAATGGATTTTTTTAGTTTGACAAAATTTTGGTTCGTTATAATGTAATTATCATGACCTGGGAAAAAAGTCCATTATAATGAAATTATAATGACCTGAAATTTTGCTAATGTGACTGCACCATTGGAGATAATCATGATATATTGCATCAGTACCTTCAACTTAACTTTAACTAGCTAACAGCAATCAATAAATGACCACTTCAGATAACTCATCAGTGCAGTTTAATGAGGCTGACTGCACATTCACACCAACAAACTAACACCTATGGCAACGGTATCCCACACTCCCACAGGAAAACATCATCGAAGTCACGGCTACTGCTCTAGGCCATTAGAGATCGCTGAGGGCCACCAGCTGAGAGGCGTTATTGAGGATTATGGGCCTAGAGATGGAGACAAAAGCATAGACAGGATAGACGTCCGCTCAAGAGACCCCCACAAACACCCTCCAGAGCTTCAAACATCAGCTTCAGCCAGACGACTGCAACCTTCTTTCTGGAGCACTACTTCCATCCCAGACTAAGCACTGAAAAGGCAGACTGGGGGAATGACAAACAGACAAAGAGAGGTCTACAATCCTGGGACCAGGCTTTTGCTTTATAGCCAAAAGACAAGGAGAGCGGAGGAGGGATTCTGGCACTCAAATCACATTGAGCCATGACCACACAGGAATCACTCCATGACACTAAAGGAGACAGTGCTCTATAGAAGCTCACTTCCTAATTTCCTCTCCAGCTGTTATCACTGCTCATGAAACCAGAGAGCGCTGGAGGAGGTGGTGGTGGTGGTAGGAGGAGAGGGGAGGTTAGCGAGCTCACGGCACTGGGCCGAGACCCACCCAAGCGCTCAACATGATTGATGGCCCAATTATCAGGGCCCTGTTTATTGTGCTGCAGTTATTTATAACACAGCAGAGCTTGAGGTGCAGCAATGAATGCTTCTCACAGTTGCACTCAACTTCGCCAGCACTGCGTGTTTTCCACTTTGCCTAAGAAATAACAAATATTTGACCTAAAAATATGGGAGCGTATACTGGATGAGCTGTTTTCACAATAGTGAAAAGTGCCAAGACTGCATTCCCTATTCTCTGTCTGCATCCAAAATTTACATTCTACTTACTTTTCACAGGAGAATTCACTGGTGAAGGCATATATTTTAGATAAAACACAACTTAAGCACTCTAAAAAGTAATTCAGGGTTACCACAACTTAAATAGATGCAAGGTTGCAAGTTAAAAATTCTAATTTATTGTTTTAATTAAACCTTTTAAGTTGCAAACATGATTTTCTTGAGTTCTGTTGACATAATAATTACATAAAGTTAATATCGTCTGTAATTTAATCTGCATTAATTAGATTTTTTTTTTTTATAAATTAGGTTGTAGTAACTTAATGAAATTGTCTTGATAACTTTGGATATTAGGCAATGGATTTCTAGTTCCCAGCATGCTTTGCATAGGACTGGATAAGGAGAATAAATGTTTGAAATTAAGTGTTAATTTATTTGTTTTTAGTGAAGGGAAAGACCTGTTAGTGTTCAATGCTGTTATGTTTGACATTTTAAAGAGTTTCTGTAATGTTGAAGTTTTTGTGGTTACCATTGTGCTGAAGATACATGAAGGTAAACACTATGGACTCTATAAGCAATGACTGTGCTAATGCCAGTGACAAGTAGGACACCTTTTAGCATTGAGATAACTTGGAAAAAGTGTCCCAATCAACCTGAATTCATCCTAATATCTTACTTGTTCATTAAATATACATGCTAAATAAGTTATGTTAGCGTTGATTTGAACTGAAATAGATAAGATTAATTGGTTCTAGGGCTACAATTCTGGTAGTTGGAGCGACTTAATTTTTTTGAGTCATCAACTTAATTTGTGTTTATGCTACAAATTATTCAGTTCCTTTAACTCAATGCAGCTTGTTGGTTGAACGTAAATTTAAAAAATAAAATTGATGCAAACTATTGCGTTAATTTTTTGTTGTTGAGCCAACACAATTTTTTGAGTATATAAACAGCATCTGTTTATGATTTGATTTCCTGAGTTCATAAAAATGTATGGAAAAAGTATTTACAATAACTGCAATCCATTTATCCAATTATCAATCACACTAGTCTTATAGCAACATGTATAATGGTTATATTTTCAAAATGGTGTAATATTTAATGTTTTTAAACATTTTTACTGAATGTTCTTCTATTTTAGATGTTCATCATTTTTGTTCGTTTTTCAATTTCATGGACAAATTGAGATTAACTTTGGTGGTAATCAACAGGTTGCTGTCGATAAAGCTTCCGTTGTATTTTACATGAATATTATTTAAAACTAGTGGTCAATGATTATTCGTTTTTTGTGAATAGGGTCGATACATAATTACAAAACAATCTATCACTAAACTACAACTGTGTCAGATCCTCACAAAGACTCTGTACATTAGTTTAGCATAACAGTCTCTAATGAGGCCACAGAGAGGCAACCATTATTGAATGACTGAATGCTGCTAGTCAGGACAGAAAGAGGACATCAGACCTCAGAGTCAGCTCTCCATTTCTCCCTCGTGGCCGAGTGAGCGAATGTGCATCAGGACGGGTGGATGAGTGACTCGGCTTCCGTCAGCAGGACATCATCAGGAGAGATTATTGAGCGACCTGCTGACCTCTGGCCGGATTTAAGTTCCTCTTTGAAGGAGGGCTCATATCACAGGGGCCAGCGGACAAAGCAGCGAGTTAACAGAGAGAGCGAAACTTGGGTAAAGGTGAGGAAGTTCTCAAACAATTGTAGGCAAGCTATACTTTTAACATCTAAAGAACTGAATATTCTTTGTCCTGTGTGCATTAAAGAAATGATATACCATTAACTGCTAATGAGAAACCAAGAACCAAAACAGTGCAAAACTGAATCGCTGCACTGTTTGGTAAATGTAAATAGTGTTTTGACCGAGTCGCTGGTCTGAATACATAGGCAGGGGTTCTTCTTGAGGCAGTTTGTTCCGCAGTGACAGTAGGAGCATTGATGTCTGGGGCAAAGGTGTTACATCAGGACTGGGTAAACACTGGTCTGGCTAACTCTGCCTTCTATATGTACACACACACACACACACACACAGATGACACTTCAACAGGAAAGGGGCTTGTTTGTGTGTGGTCAATAAAGCCCAAGCTTGACAAACACACATTTGCTCAGAGTAAATGCTTCACACTAGATGAGCTGAGAAATTAGTCCACTCTGACCTGGGAAACTAAACATTATAAAAACGAGGACACTGTAATCTATCAAATGACTTAAAGCAGTATCTAAAGGAGTATGCTGTTCACATGACTTGGAGTACAATGATTTCAGAAGTCAATTGAGGCTTAAACATGAGAGTTACAAACAAAAATAAGGGATGTATGACCAAAATACTGTATACTACGTATAAGATTATGCTATGTAAGAGTAATCACAATAACAAAAAATATTACAGTATGCATCACCATTAGTTTTTTTAATAGTAATTCTCTTATTTGATCAAAACAGTAATATTGTGAAATATATCAGTTTAAAATAACCATTTGCAGTAATATTACAACGTAATGTAGAATAACTAATACATTTTAAAATGTAATTTATTCCTGTGATCAAAGCTGAATTTTCAGCATCATTACTCCAGTCTTCAGTGTCACATGACCTTCAGAAATCATTCTAATATGCTGATTTGCTTCTCAAGAAACATTTATGATTATTATAATTATTATCAATGTTGAAAACAGTTGTGCTGCTTGATATTTTTGTGGAAACCGTGATACTTTTTTCATGATTCTTTGATGAATAAATATTTCAAAAATCAGCACTGATTTGAAAGAGAAATCTTTAGTAACATTATAAAAGGTTTTTACCGTCACTTTTGATCAATTTAATGCATCCTTGCTGAATAAAAGTATACATTTTTTTCAAACAAAAACTTCAATCTGACTTCAATCCTTTGAATGGTAGTGTAGATATTTTAATAAACGTAAAATGTGTTAACCATATTTCAAAGTGTTAACAAAAATGTTTTACACATTAAAAACCATGCGGCATTTCTGTAGAATCTAATTTATTATGTGTAATACTGTGATTTTAATATCTAAAATGAGGGGGTATACGTCATCTCATTTATTTATAAACCAAAATTATTCAATTATTACGAAATGTAACAGCTGAATTAAGCACAAAAGGCTCAAAATAGCAAAACTGTCATTTTAAAATGGATTTTTCAGACTCTGAATTCTGAGTCACGTAAAATGTTTGATAAAAACACGTTGAACCGAATCATTTAAGTTCTATATTAATACACAAGTTGCATCGTTGCTTAGAAACCACCAACCAAACTTCAGGCTTCACATTGTGCCTAACAACCACCTCACAAATTCATCCTCATCGTGACTCGTTTGAGACACTGTATTGTATTTCTTTGTTGCTCTCCCATCAAAACAACATAAAGCAGTCTTGTCCACTGATATCTACTGCAGTACTATGTATTAACAGTGTAACAAAATCTCACACATTTCTACCACCACACAGTATTTCTACCAGCCAATTCTAAAAGATAGGCCTATAAAAAGGCCTTGATCATGCATGAAACAAAAGTATGATTGTGGTCTGGGTTTGTGGGAAGGACAGCCTCTCCCTGTGATGTTGATCACATTTGCAATCGCAAACTTTCACTCCCTTCACCCGTCCTCCACACAAATGTGCTACAAATGGAGCTAGGAAGAGAGGCCTGTCCCAGATGGCTAAACCGTTAGCCATCAAAGAGACGGCCAAAAGCAGTACACAACATGCCTGCTACAAACTCACACATACGAGGGTGCAATTCAACACAGCGTGATTCACACCGAGCCTCCCGATGAGCGTATTTAAACACAGACAGGAGTGGCGAAAGATAAAGTTAAAAATCACATAAACACAAAACTCCTCACAATCCTGTCACGTCTATATTTTGCCCGTAACACCCCAGTGAACCGTTTCGAAATTGAGACGGATGTGAATTTAGCCTATACCTCCTTTCAGAGAAGGGGGGGGGGGAACAGGCAGAAAAGCAAATATTTTCCCAACTGGCCAGAGAAAATGGAGTTTGAGTGTCTGAGGAAAATCCAAAAGAAAACAGGCCACCCCAGAAGACTGCAGCACTCAATAACAAAGACTGTCTAAGCTAGCAGTGTGTGTCTGGACATGTAACGTTTCCAGGAACACACATTTTACTACGGTACTGCTAAAGCTAGGACAAAAGCCTGTGTGCGTGTCGCCTGCTCATAATACACATGCTTTCTTAAAAAAAATACTTTATGAGAATTACGAGATATAAACTCACAATTGCAAGTTATAAAGTCAGAATTGCGAGATATAAATTCACAATTCTGAGAAAAAATGTCATAATTGCGAGTTTATATCATGCAATTCTGACTTTATAACACAATTGTGAGTTTGTCTCAATTCTTAAAAAAAAAAGTAAGAATTGCGAGTTATAAAGTCAGAATTGCATGATAAAAAGAAAATATTGTGACTTTATATCTCGCAATTCTGACTTTATAAGATGCAGTTGCGAGTTTATATCATGCAATTCTGACTTTATAACACAATTGTGAGTTTATGTCTCAATTCTTAAAAAAAAAAGTAAGAATTGCGAGTTATAAAGTCAGAATTGCGTGATAAAAAGAAAATATTGTGACTTTATATCTCGCAATTCTGACTTTATATCTCTCAAGTGCAAGTTTAAATCTCGCAATTGCAGAAAAAAAGTCAGAATTGAGAGATAAGGTGTCACAATTACCTTTTTTTTTATTTAGTGACAGTTCTGCAGAAAACACTGATGTTATTGTGTCAGTGCAGTCAATATTATATTAATAATACAATAATTAATATTGTTATAATTATAATAATTAATATTGTTGAATACCAATAAGTCGATAAGGATTTTCGTGTTATGGCCAATAACAAATAAATGGCCAATATTAAAATTACATACAAATTTGTCAGAATAAATGAAAACTAAAACCTAAATCAATCAAGTGAATTTAGTCATCACAAAACCATAATGTAGGCTACAGTATGAAAATCGATGATAATTGAGAGATTTGCTACATTTTAACAGTGTTTTTCATATATAAGCGCTTTTAAAAATTGAGTGTTTGATGACAGCAAAGGTAATCTAAATGTAAAAATAAAAGGTACTGAGCATGCACAATGAAATATTCAATAACTACAACCTCTAATATCATCCAGTAACCAAAATGATAATGATATATTGTGCATCTCCAACTGTGTATACATGCGATTTTGCACATTACAGCCACCAACCATGAGTAATAAAAGAGTCCTAATGATATACATTCAAGGGAAGCCCAGCCATCATGTGTCCTTGTGTTTTTCCAGTTTGTCCAATCATGCTCACCTCCTTCCCAAACAAAAAAACAAACAAACAAACAAACAAAAAAAACACACATGGTGGGAGCAGACAGCAGGAAGGAAACAAGGGGGCCATTTTTTAGTTTACGGACCTTGAGGCCACACTGTGGTAGAGTAAATTGCAAAAACCAAACAGCGCTCATTAAATCACTTAACACCACACATTTACTATCACCACCAGGTCCCCTCACACTCCAACGATGGGTCACGTCCTTTAACTCCTAACACAAATGGTAAATCTTTTCAAAATTCACCTTATCAGGCATATTCCGCTACATATCTAAACAAGACAGACGTTTGCAACAATCGCTACAGTCTAAATGCATGTATGCACAACTTTTGCCCTCAGGAAAGACTGAGACACACCTTTGTATAGTAATTGAAAGCAGCATGTTTTAAAGCGGGTGGAGGGGTAACGGTGGTTCCCATCAGAGGGTCTAATCCCTGTGATAGCTGGGGTCCACATCCCTGAGGGCCCTTCTCGGCTAGGGCCGCCCTCCCATGGGCTGAAACCCCCCTCTGATTCCTGGCTTTAATAAGACAACGGAAACACTGATTAGCCCCTCTATTTGACCACATTCTCCAAATTAGAATCCTTCATTAGTTTATGACCCTGGTCTCAGTGTTAGTGCCCTGTGAACTTAGCCCCCCCTCCTCCTGGGGTCCCAAAAAACAGGCAGGCGAGAACTAAACAAGATGACCCTCAACCGCCCTGAGCCCCCCTTCCCCACGGTCCGAGTCTATTATAAATGAAAGCTCACAGTAAACTGTTGGAGAAAAAGGGAAAGAGAGGAGAGGTCAACACATCGTGTTGACCTTTCCCACTTCTGTCTTCCACAGAGTTAATAATGAAAGCAAGAAGACAAGAGGGAAAAGAGATAGAGACAGGAGATAGAGACCAACCTCAAAGAAAAAAGAAAAAGACTAGGCTACAACTTTTTAACCTCCAGTAATTCTAGATTCAATCTACACTTTCAATGTCCCATGAGAGTTGCAAAGAATCCAAATTATTTAACATATTATGCTGTATTTAGCAGATTCACAAATTGTAAATAATGATCTGTGAATATCTTAAATGTTATAATTTGCCAGAAGATTAAAGGGGATCTATAATGCCCCTTTTACAAGATGTAATACAAGTTTCTGGTGTCCCCAGAATGTGTCTGTGAAGTTTCAGCTCAGAATACCCCACAGATCATTGATTATAACTTGACAAATTTGCCCGTATCTGGGTGTGAGCAAAAACACGCCATTTTGTGTGTGTCCCTTTAAATGCAAATGAGCTGCTGCTCCCGGCCCACTTTCCAGAAGAGGGTGGAGCTTTAACAGCTCGTGCTTCGGTTGCTCAACAACAACAAAGCTGGAGAATCTCACGCAG
>RJVU01048406.1:475233-505120 GCA_003731715.1 Anabarilius grahami | reverse complement strand
TATTTAACATATTATGCTGTATTTAGCAGATTCACAAATTGTAAATAATGATCTGTGAATATCTTAAATGTTATAATTCGCCAGAAGATTAAAGGGGATCTATAATGCCCCTTTTACAAGATGTAATATAAGTCTCCGGTGTCCCCAGAATGTGTCTGTGAAGTTTCAGCTCAAAATACTCCACAGATCATTTATTATAACTTGACAAATTTGCCCATATCTGGGTGTGAGCAAAAACACATTTTTGTGTGTGTCCCTTTAAATGCAAATGAGCTGCTGCTCCCGGCCCCCTTTCCAGAAGAGGGCGGAGCTTTAACAGCTCGTGCTTCGGTTGCTCAACAACAACAAAGCTGGAGAATCTCACGCAGCCAAAATGAGGATTGTCAGTAACGGTGTTCAGCCTTACATTGTTCAAACCGGAGTCGACACTGATGGAGAGACTCAGGAAGAAGTTACAACTTTTAGAATGAAACTGGACGTTTCTGAATGGTTAGTGGATAAATTTATGTAGTTGCTGTGGAGTTGATTCAACTCATCAACTAGCATGTGCCGTCATGTTAATCTTTTTTGCAAATCCAGTGTTGAATTGACCCTCATTTGTGAAGCAGTCCGGCGTAAAATGACGGCATGACAACAACACTCTACTACAACAACACTTCCTCTTCTCTAAAGCAGCCCAACATGGCCTCACACCCTTTGTTGTGTGTTCTCGAGGGCAGGGTTTATGTAAATTTGAGGGTTTGTGATGTCACAAACCCGGGAAGAAGCTTTTTGTAGTCCCTACCAGCCGTTTGCTGTAGTCCTTAAACAGCAAATTCTTTAAAAGAAAATATCTCCCTTTGCATTAAACTTTGAGCATTGTAACTTTGCAGATGTTGTTTATGCTCAAACAGCAACATTACACACTAACTAAAGTTAAAAAAAAGTTAAATGAATCAACAACCCCTTTAAACTTTTTTTTTCTTTTTCTGTTCTAAATAGAGTTCAATTTAAAGGATTTGTTGTGGAGTGAAGGGAACTAAAATACATGTTTATAGTTTATGCTTGTAAACATTTAGTTTTAGTTACTGGTCTTTTATATTATAGTGACTTGTTTTCCAGAAAAAAAAAAAACTACTACTTTTTTGAATTCTCAGGAAGCTCAACAACAAACATCTGGAAGCGCCACAGAACTTGTTCCCTATAATCCTGGGCTTTTGAGGCAGCGGTGAAATGACTGGGTGTTGCAGGTTGATTACGACTTCTGATAGCTTTGTGCTTCCTGTCATTTTCGTCCCGCTATCAAAGTGTCACAGGACACCACTGAGGCCTGAGCAAAGGCTGAACTAAATATAGAAGGACAAAAAGGTTACAGTGTAACCGTTCACGGCTAAAATCTAACTAGCTTTAATGCAATAGATCTTTTACTGTGTGTGTTCAGAGTCTCTTAGTCTTGTTTGTTTGTCTATATCTGACCGGGTCACATGAGTGTCACTGGATGAATAAAGCAACCCGCTCATGCTCTCTCTCTCTACTTTATCTCTACTGAGCGGACTCCCAAACTGCACTTTCATTCATGCTGAAATGGAAACCAGGCTGCTTGTCAGACTTCCCTTAGATGTGTGACTCACATGTGGCTGAACGAGAGAGCCATCGGGATGCTTCACACACAGCCATCTGCTTATCAGCAAATGAAATGAATGGTAAAATATATGCTCTCTAACTAAATCTCTGGCCTGCGCGAGGGTCGTGTATGTGCAGAACAGTAGTGGTCACCTGAAAGTAATGTGAGCTTGTTATAGTTTCAAACAGGTTGGCTCACAGCCCTGTCACCAGCCCTCATCTGAAGAGGTCCTGATTATAAATAGGAGTATGTTTCTGTTTTCCAGGAAGAGCTTCCTGAAGCCTCCAGTGATTCTACATTCAATCACTTCACTTCAATCAAACACTTAATATGCAAGGAGTCACAAAGTATCAGAATTATTCAACATTTTATGCATTTGCTAAATGAATCTGTATTTTGCAGATACATAAAATGTAAATTATCCATCCGTGTTTCCATACAAAGTTGTGAATTTAACTTACGGAATATCGCATAAAACATTTGTGAATAATGCATCCCGTGTTCAAGAGAACAAAATCGTCACTTCCTGGGAAATTGACGCAAAATATCTATAATAAAAATTGAAGTTGCTTCAATCAGTGAAGCCACTGTGGCTCTTTTTTTTATACATTAAAAATGACTCAGACGAAACACAATAAACACTGTTGTGTTATTTTGCATTCGGATGCTGGTGTTTGTGAACGCAATCATGCGAGACGCTACTGGGAGGGAATTAAACCATTTTGGATCAGGCATTTCAGAATGATCAAACCAACATTTGAGATGCTGCGATGCAATTGGTCCACAGGTTAGTTCAGTTATCCGTTCACATCCACTATTGAGATCATGGGAGTTTTTTGTTGCGCATCGTAGGAGTTATTCGGTAAGTGTGATTCCATCGTACAGTTTTGAAAAATCGTCTTAAATTGAGCACATATGTACGTTTTTTTAGAATTTATGCATGGCTTTTTCATCCAGCGTTTTTTTATGCGATATCCCAAAATGCACATATAAATAGGTGGAATGAAACATAGATAATGTAACAGGGATCCACAAATCTCAAATAGTTGGTTTAAAGGAAGCACTGTATAATTAGGCTGGTTTCAGATCAATTTGACTTTAATCAGACTCGTTCTCAGGAGTTTAAATAAGATGTACAAACTAAGCAATGGAACAAAACGCCCCTTGCGAGACATTTAAAGTTGGACTATTTTTAACCTGACACACGGTCTTAGAAACAACACTCATGACGCTCAAAGACATCTGACTTTTTCTTTTAGCTCCTTGCATTAGGGGTGACACTACAAAAATGAGGAATTGCTGACAAACTTCCTGTGGGAAAGTTATCCACAAACAAAGCTAGATAAAATGAGCCTGCATTTCTCCAAAACTCCAAACAAAGAGAATTTAAAAAGCAGGGGGTTGTACAGACAAGAAGATGCATCATGTGTGCATTTTAGCAGTGGCAGACACAGGGTGAAGCTCAAACAGTGCTCGTACACAGACCACTCAAAAAGGTACCAGTGAGCATGTCTCAATGTTTGCTAAAAACATGCTTTATTTTTCCATTAAGGAGGAGAGAGAACTACCAGACTAAATTTGGAGCCAAGTCTTATGGATTAGTCGTCCTCATTGTTGGATGCATTAGCAGTTGCGACATTTCCAAAACATAAGCTTTGGTCTTGTGAGCAGTCTACAAAAATGGCGTTTTCCCCTTCCTGTCCCTCAACCCCCTTTTGCACAATTCCTGGAGATCTGGTCCAAATGAAGCAGATGTTCTCCAGATGTTCCTCTTCTAAACATCTGGTTTTAAAAGCTCTCCGTTTTATCAGAGTAAATTGGAGACTAATCATGTTTGTCTAGAAGCTATTGGTCAGAGGGTCACAGTTCCAGACATCCCAGAAACTTTGTATTCAAAAATTCGGTCCTAATATAGCAGCTATTAAAAAAATAACAAGAACTTGAATAGGACATATCAAAAAGACACAATGTACTCCTTAAATCTGTTCTTGTGGACAGGCTTCTGCGACCAGGCAGATGAGTTTACCAGGCCGGCCCGTCCTCCACTCGTTCTACGCTGCTACACTGGGTCTTTGTTCCCCTCTGAAACCCAATCCGCAAAAGCTCTAAGTACCCACACACACAGAGAGCAGGAAACCTTGGCACACAGGCTAACACACTGTAGTAAAAACTATAAACCAGCTGGAAAAAAAGATTCCTCATTGGGAGTTTTGATCAAAAATGAGCTTTCATCTGCATATTTACAGAAGGAGCCATTTTCTTAATGTTGCTTTTGTTCAAACAACATTGAACGACTTTTTGTCCACTAAGGTTCACATATGGTTTAAAGTTCACATATGGTATTAAGAAGCATTTTGGTCAAACAGATCACAAGTGGATGATGCTAAATACAGGTGTAAACAGGGTCTAAAACGTTTTGAGCTTCTCCACTTTCGACCCCTTCCAGAGGTAGTCGAAAACGCATTTGTCTAGATTGCTTTTGTAGTGTAAACACTCAAAAGACCGTCTACTGACTTAATGTGTCAACATTATAGGAAGCGTGCTAGTAAGACGGATTTAAACGTTGTCGACTGAAGACCCAAGTTTGGTTCGAAGACAAAAAAAAAAACATACCAAGCACAATGTTCTCTCACCATTCCTCATTTCTAACACACACTCAGAGTTCACTGTAGTCTTATGGCTGTCAGAGCAGAAAAGAGAGCTGCTGCTCTCCGTATGTTTGCCGTCGTCTACTTTTGCGTTCATATGTAATTTGCGTGAGTTTATTTCATTTATTAGATCGAAAGATGTGAAAAAGCCCATATGTTTACCCACCCATAAACCCTCCCCTCAAAGAAATCAGTGGTTGAAAGTGGACAAAAGATAACGGATTAAAACAGGTGTAAACAGGAATGGGTCATTTCGTGATCCGATCGACCAAAATGCATCTTAATACCAGGTGTAACAGGTAAAATTGTAGCAAGTGTTCCACTTTTAAAATGACTGGTAGCACGGCAAACTGAAAGGGGAAGTTCACCCAAAAATATAAACATTGATCAGCGAACGTACATTGAACACTCAAAATTGGTAAATGGAAACTCAAGCATGTTTGCATGTTGCACAAGAACCAGTGAGGTTCGTTCTCACGTGTCACGCCAGCATGTTTAGGCTTCCGCAAGAACAGCAAGTTTGTTCTCACATGTCAGTCAAGTATGGTTGAGCTTTCATTTACCATATTTGATGTAATCTCTTTCCCCCAATGTAAAGGACAACAATGCCTTACCAATTCAAAAGACATAAAACAGCACCAAACATATACGTCAAGCATTGCAACTCACTTTAAGAAGTATCTCTGTCCCGAAGGGGTCTTGGCCATCTCCCAACCTGGGGGCAGTGGCACATCATCGGGTATCTCGTACGAGGACTGGCGGAGGTGCTGAGGTGGGGCGTTTGCTGGACCCATGCTGCTCAGATTGCCAGGGGAAACAGCACCCAGCTGCAGGGAGGCAGGTGAGGAGTGTGCCCTGACGTGCTGGGGCGTGAGGGTACCAGCGGTACCTGCATCTGTGCTGGCCTGTAGAGGGATAGAGGATTAGAAGACGTTTAGATTAGGATTAGCTTGAAAGCAAAAAGGCTTACAAGCAATAAGTCTCCTAAAAAGCGAAGAGACTTAGGTCTAAACCTAAATATTCAAAACACCAATTTTGAAGTCACATATAAATATACACACCAAGAGCACGTATGCATGTACACACAAACAAATATACAGAAAAGCCTCTCAACCGATGTAACTCCAATATGCACCATTCATTGCGAAGGTCATTATACTAAAAATATTTTCCTCTTAAGACTTCCGCTGAAATGATAACAGAAATGAAATGATATGGTTGCAATACATTACATCAAATAAATACATTCATTAATCATGATTAATCTAGGTAATCATTAAAGCATTGTTCCTTATGAATGTTGTTTTCTTTACTTTTTAACAAATCTATTTTCTTGATGCCATAAAACTCCTCCATATGTAGAAATTGTTACTGAAAACATTCTTTGTAACCTTAACTAATCACTCTGCTCAACTAGCCTATAACTTTTTAAAGAATAAAAGAATAAAAATGTTTTGTTTGCCAATGTTGTTCACTGCAGTGAAATTGTTAATGAGCTTTTTATCCAGAGTATAAAATATAATGCAAATACGTTAATAACACATTTTATTTGCTAAGATATTTTAATAAATTGATTTAAAATAAACTTTTAAACCATGGAAAAATATGAGAAATAAGTCAGTTCCAGTGAATAAAGGGAAAGTCAAAGTAGGATAATAACAACAAAACATATTTCTTAAAAAATACCAAACAGAAAAAACAACTGATACAGTTTTTGCACAAGGGCACTGCTGTCCTCTTGAATCATAGCTGAGTGTTGCTTTCATTAGTTTTATCAGCTTATTTTACAATAACAAAAGGTTAAGAAACGGATGTGGCCTACACTGCAGACTTCAGGAGGAGCTAAGTAGGAAACAGGCTGTCCTGGGGCAACTTTTCAGCACGTGTGCGCATGCGCAAGATGTGATTCCAAGATCGAGAAAACTCGATTACTTTTGTTGTTAACTCTTTTTTGTTGTTGTAAAACCTTTTTTTTTTTACTAAGCTTCAAACGATAACCGACCAATTTAAGTACCTTTCCTCGTGACACAAGAGCTGGAAACTAAAGATCTATAAAACATATATGGTTTATTAAACTAAACTATGAACAATAAAACCGTGTATATATCGCCATTATTATGTAAAATGCAAAAGGTTGACCAGACGAAATGTTTCAAGGCGATGAATGTAAAGTTCAGTGATTTAATTGTAATGAACAGAACACTAGTCTCGGCTGTTTAGNCGCGGATTCCAATGTGTGTGCCAATTTTCAAGAGTTTTTGAGCATGTTAAGGCCCCCAAAAAGCCCCGGAAGACGGAAAAAAAATAAAAAAAATAATAATAATAATAATAATAATCCTTAGAAGAACAAGAGGGCCCTCGCGCTAATTCGCTTGGGCCCTAATGAACAGAACACTAGTCTCGGCTGTTTAGGATCACAACTAGCGATGGATGAATCGCAAATGAATCACTCTTTTGAGTCGGTTCTTTTCAATGAACAGGTCGAATCTATTTTTTAAGGTTAGCAAATGGTCTGAATTCAGTCTGAATCATTCCAACAGCTCACTCATACACTGAATCGTTTTAGGTACGGAGGTTTCCTTCTGTTAAACAGTAAAGGAATGATTTATATAAAACACAACAAAAAGAACCTTGGGTGAATTGTAATATTTACTAAAATGGAGTTACATCTTATCGTTTGACAATGACTTTGCACTGTCGGTCAAGACATTTAAGCCCAATACGTACACAATTAATTCACAAAGTTAGATGTTATTACAGCCAAAATGGTACCAACTTCAAATAGCCTAGCCCTGGGTCTAGCCTATTTTTTTTTTTTTTAATAAACATAGATCAAGCTAACTATGTTTCAAGTTTGCAGTAGCCTACAACTAGCTGATTTCTGAACGATAACTTTCAGTTTTGCTATTTTTCCCGTGTATAAGTTGGTAACTTGCTTTAGTAGGCTAGTTTAGACTTGACAAGAATAGCCTATACATTTCTTATGACTTTCATGTGCTCTGTTGTTTATTTTTATTATAAATAATTGGAATAAATTATGATTGACGTCTTTTTTTTCTTCTTTGACCATAACTGTCATATAGCCTATTATCAGTAGATAAAAAAAAATCTATACTGCTAGTGTTACTTGCGCCAAACTAATAATGAAGCGTCGAACTGAAGTCGCGTGAAACTGCAGGGGCCCCGCGCGCCAGTTGCAGTGTCAGCCGCAGGAGAAGTTTGTGGAAATAGTTTGTGGTTTCTGTGGGGGTGGTCTTACTTGTCTGGAGTGGGACTTTGGCTCTGGCGGCTTGAAGAATGAGTCTGGCAGCTTTCTCATCCTCATCGGCACGGAAGGGGGGACGATGGTGTTTTTCGGGTTCATCACAGCGTTAAAAAGAGCCTCCAGATCGGTCTCGGAGTCTCCCCGAACATGGACGATCTGATGGCCGGCAGGAGGGTTGTGCTGGCTCGGATCCATGACTCCAAATAAAATAAAGCTCTTCTTTCTATCCGACTGAAATAGTGTACACAGACAAGTTGACTGCAACCATAAAATGCCGAAAAAAATAGATCCAAACAGCCCAAAGCCGTTTTCTGTCCGTCCACTTTATTAATTATCCAAGCCTTGCGGAAAAAAGTAGGCAGCGCAGTGTTTTTCTTCTTCCCAGAAACACCCCAATAAATGTGGAAACAAGCATATCTACTGAACTTTATCCTCTAAACTTGTTATAAAGTGTCTGAACTCTTTCAAGGCGCTGTTCGTGTGACTTTCCTAAAAGTTTACGGCTCTTCTAACGCAGACATTGCTAGTGACTGTCCTGCGCATTGAAAATCACAGCCCTCTCACTAACCTAACTAACTTTTTTTCTTCTCTCAACTTCTGAAAGTTTGGGCAGGACATCAAACTTTATGAGTCATGTGACCGCTGACTCAGAGGGGCGGGGCTTAAGCAGGGGCCTTTAAAGCAACACGATTTCCTTCTGTGTGGGGGCCCATGTATTTAGTCCATATATATGTCAGTATTTTAAAAATGATTAATAAAGTACTTATATATCTGTTAGTGTCTCATATAACTATATTATCGTTCATTTCATGCTAATGCATTTTTATAAATGTGACACAAATCCAGTCATAAGGGTCCATTGTTTGAAATTGAGATTTATACATCATCTGAAAGATGAATAAATAAGCTTTCCATTAATGTATGGACAATTTTGGACAAAAATGAAGTCCTTAGCAATGCATATCCTCTCACAAAAATAAATTTTTGATATATTTACAGTAGGAAATTTACAAAATATCGTCATGGAACATGATCTTTACTTAATATCCTAATGATTTTTGGTATAAAAGAAAAATCGATAATTTTGACCCATACAATGTATTGTTGGCTATTGCTTCAAATATACCCGTGCGACTTATTAAATATTTTCATGTTAATGTGTATCACCAAATAGGCTTATAATAATAATAAAAAATCATCATGACACAGCAATTTTTTTCTTTTATAATAAAGTGCTCATTCGAGGCTGTTTCTCTGTGTTTTTTGGGGGTGTCACAATTTTTTATTCATATTTAAGCTTTGCCATGAAGTGTCACTCACCATGGAATAAATCTCATTATACAAAAATACACCAGCGAAGTTCAAGCACTCGCTTCCTTATGAATAAAGAAATAAATTGTCTTTCATTATGTAGAAAGCCGCAGAAAAGTAGTTCCATGCAGTTCCCATAATTGTTATGTAAATGAGCTTTCCCGTTCCATTGAGAAATCATTTTGTCAAGACTGAGCCCAGCTCTTTTCCCATACATTTAACATTGAGTGACTGATTATGAACCCCTTTTAATCCCCTGCGGGAACTGTAAGAGCATGATGAATGGATTATAAAAGTTACTTTGTACTTTTCTTTTTTAACCAGCCAACCAATATTCAGCCCTAACATGAACAGTCTCTGCAAGCCATATATAATTAACCACATTATGTGTGTTTTCTCATTCCCTCGTCATTTAGACTCTGCTCTGAATTATCTCCGTATTAAACTGTAGTGAGCTGAATGTAGGGGAGATCAGGGAGTTGTGAGTTGTAAAACCATCATTTATAATTGATATGAAATCACTATCACCGTCCTTCTGATTGACCCTGTGTTCAGTATGGATTTACAGAACTCGAAAAAACTATTTTGAGGAAAAAATATCATTTGAACTGTGATCTATATGTTAAAAGCCTGTTACACACTTAGGAAAAAAGGTTTTTCAAGGGTTCAGTTTAGATTTGACTTAATTGTAAAGAACGCTTAATGCCAAAAAGGCTCTATATAAGAAAAAATGTCTTGAATGATTGCATAATAATGTTTTTAGTGCTAAAGTATGTTTACGAGCTGTTTAAGTCATAAAAATGAATTAAAACTAAATTAATTAAAACTAAATTCATAAAATTATCCCATGATGGGAACCTCAAAACCTTTAAGGTTACACTGTAAAATATTATTTTCATGATTTGTTATAACATTTTTTCTTTTTTCAAATCAACTTCAATAATTAAAGTGGTTCAGAATCAGATAACATAATATTTTGAGTTTCTGTTGATTAAACCAATCACCTTCATTGCATTAACTCAAATTTTTAATTTCAATGAACTAAAAATTTTAAGGCAACCAGGTAACTTACTTATGTGTACTTAAAAGTGTATAAGCTTTTCTTCTGTTTTACAATTATATTATGTTTTATAATTTTTCCTTTTTTTTTGCTGTTTTGAACTAAATCATTTTCTATATGTTTGCCATTTTGAATTAAAATGCTAAAAATGAAATGAGAGTGCGATGTGTGCGGATGGCCTATAACAATTATTTTTTAACAAGTCCATTTGATACTATAATTCATTCAATCGTAAAATTTAAAATGTCCATGTTTTCTCTAAAATATTACAGTTGTTTGCGAAAACAGCACTCTTTGTACTTGACATTGATTTACACAGTTTTGTGATAAATAGTAGATTTCTAATAATGCTTTAATTGGTTGACAGATTTAGAAACGGTATATCAAATTTTTACAGATAGAACAAAAAAGTTACTGATGTTTCAACAAAATTCTCCCCAGTCTCCCTAACAATGTTAAGTTATTTTGTGTTTCAGTGCAAAGCATTAGTCTTTTTTCCAGTGTTTGAACGTTTGCATCATTGTATCACACTGTAACTGTTGTGATACTCCAAATTAGTTGCTTGATGAAATGAATTTGTTTAATGAAAATATGTTGCTGTCTCCATTTGATTATCCTCTGCATACAAGATCCACATTAAAGAGTGGTAAATATTCTGAAATGACCTAGGCAGTATTTGAGGTTTGTTTGGGGGGGCTGCTCTGCCCTGCCCTGCAGGGGGAGACCACCCACCTAGCTGTCCTGAGGGTAACTCCATCATTTAGTCAACATGTCCCAACATCTTCAAGCCTGTGACAATTGTTGACATCAGTATTACACAAGAAACACAAGTGTTATTAATAGGCTCCACATTTTTTTTCCAATCGCTTTGGCTCAATTCTTAAATGAGAAATTTTTTCTGAAAATTTTGTCCGAGACCGATAACCGATAATTCTTTATATTTGAGAGCCGATAACCGAAATATTGGCTGATAAATCTAAATCCAAACCTATATAATTTTTGAGAGCCTGATTACAAAGACCAAAGTCTCATCATTAAAAGCCATGTCCCATGCACACAATTATAATGTTCTCATTATAATATTATGTAGTATATATGACAGACTTGTGCTGTACTTAACTGTATTTTCCTTTTTGAAGTGACTCCAATCATATCAAGCAATTCAAAACCATAATGGTGAACAGTGTGTATCTGAAGTGTCTCAGCTGAAGGAAATAATCCATTATTTATCGGGTTTAACATATCGGCCAAATTTTCTTATTGGGCCGATAATGATAACATTAAAAATGAACATATATCGGCTGATACCGATATGGTGGCCGATATATCGCACATCCCCATTTTTTTCTCTCAAAACAATAAGTTAAGATCATCAATAAGTTAAGAAACATCAGATTTGAGTTTCTTATTGATTTAAGCAAATAGCGTGTGTTTTGGCACATGTGTGCAAAAGAGTAAGATTGTCTGAAATTTGCTCAATAACTCAATAACAATAATAATGCACGTGGCTTGTTGATGAAAACTGATGAGCTGATGCTCAGTGAAACTGTCAAACTCTTCACAACGTCTAAATATTCTTTCATCATGTGAGCCATCACATGCAAAATGATCCATTCAATGATTAAAATCTGTCAGACATGCATAAATATATACCATAAATATCTGACTAGCAATGTTTGTAATGTCTGCTGAGTTAAGCCATGCAGCACAACCATTTTACCAGTTTTAAACATGGAGGAACATCACAACACTAAACAGCAGCAGCTATAGCAGTACTGTATGAATACATTTGTATTTATACAGTATTTATCTTTGTAAAAAATGTTACATGTCGAGAGTGTGCAAAAATGAACAACCAACTGTGAATTTTCAGTTTACATGTAACACATTTATGTACTGTATAAAATACAAATGTTATTTTTTGCGTACTGCAGTATTGACTTTTCCCAGTAAATGTTTACTTGTTGAAATCTGTATCTAATAAGCTCATTCAGCCAGACAAAACATTCCTGTATAGTATAGAAAGCAGTCAGTGTCAACAGAAAAGTAGAAAAAACATTAAATTTCCAAATAACAATTTTTTTCCATGGTAAAACATCTAAACATTTTGACCAGTATGGCTCACACAATGACAAAAACACTTTTTATTTTGGTGACATTGGCCAATTTACTGACACATTAACTAGGTTTTGAAGCATGAATTAAATGTTTTTGACATAAGATAGATAGATAGATAGATAGATAGATAGATAGATAGATAGATAGATAGATAGATAGATAGATAGATAGATAGATAGATAGCATCTGGATGAAAATGGGAGTGTGTGTGCGCCCTCTATAGGCCAATGACAGTTGAGATGATCTAAATAATAGAAATTAAAATATTTTTATCATCATAAACAACCTTAATCAAGTTTAGAATTATTTAATGAAATGAAAATAAATTATTGTGACAATAACAAAATAACACATTTTCTTGGACACTTTTTACATGGATAATTACCACCCTTAAACAACCATTGATTTAATAAATTATTAATTTGAATAATTTTTGCATTTTAATGTACATATTTTTGCATTTTAGTGTACATATTTTTAATGTGTTAACTTATGTTCATTTAAGGCATAAGTGAGTAGGCTATATACTGTTGTGACATGATTATCTCTTTTTTTAAGCTCCATTACTCATGTATTTATTTCTAAACGTAGAGTGTTAATGTAGACATCTGTACGGTCGGTTTGCTATTCTTCTTCTGTATGTGTAGAACTGCAGTTATCTCTTAATCCCCAGTCTATGTCTGTGATGGTTTAATTACAATGTTTTGTTGCATAACATGAACATCTGTCAAGAGCTGACTGATCCTATTATAATAAAGACAAAAAAATTGCCATGCCCTTTCAGTTGTATGTATTCACTTCATACAAATGTAAAACAAATGAGCTCAGAATCATAATGGAGCTCATATGCCATGCGGCAATATCCGAGCAACTCTAGGGTCAGAATGTTTGCGCCAAAAACTTATGTAGATTATGTATTAAGTCATTTTTAGAATTTTTAGTAATGAACCACACCCAAAGTAATAAACGGTTTTGTTTTTGGTTTACTCGTCTCTTTTAGAAATGTAGTTAATGATTCATATGTTTGTGAAAAGGAGAACAACAAATACAGGTTCATGACAAGATAATGAAATTGCTAAATGTGTTTTAAATAGACTTCTCAAACAGACTTTGCACTTAAAAAAAAGTTTGATATGAGGAGAAATATTGGTTGAATGTAAAACAGAAACATATAAACACACGAAATCCATCAGCAAAGGAAACCTCCCCCTGTCAAGTGGAAAGAGAAATTTAGGTGAGAAACTGCCCTTTACACACTACAGCACAGACACGGCACAATGAGTAGAAAACCTGTTCAGCAAGTGTGTTCTTGCAATACATTTCAATTTGTCACATTTCAAAGAGGGAAGGCAATCTCTGCCAAATTCTTCAAAGGTGCAGGGACCTCCTCCACCCGCTGCAACAAGCCAAGGCAAGCTGACCGGAGAAGAGACTGCGCCCTTCTCAGAAAGACCTGACAGAATGAACGGCGCTGAACGCAGATGAATCTTAAACCGTGCATATAGCATGAAGTTATCTGGGTGTTTTTCTTTCTCTTTTGCATGAGTGGTTAAGTAAGCATTTTCCTGTAAGCCTGGTACTCAAGTTAATTATTCAATTGGAATATTGACAGTTGTTTGCATAATACATCAACCAACATGCTCTGTCGAAAGAAACTGAAAATGGTGGTTCTTCCAAAAAAAGTCACATTTGTTACTAACAGTGTTGGGGGTAATGCATTACAAGTAACATTTACATTTACATTTATGCATTTGGCAGACGCTTTTATCCAAAGCGACTTACATTGCATTATACTATACATTTGTATCTGAGTATGTGCAATCCCTGGGATCGAACCCATGACCTTGGCATTGGTAATGCCACGCTCTAACCACTGAGCTACAGGAAAGCTCAGTAACAGAATCAGATTACTATCGGAGTTACTTTTTCAAATTAGTAACGCATGTTACTTTGTTTTTCCATTTTTTGACTGACAGCTCTCCTGCCCCATGTTGAGAGAAATCAAGAGTAAGTGCAGAGGTGTTGTGTGTGAACATGATGGTTATTGTAGTTCTAGACTAAATGTGAGGATGCGTTTACTCATCTCACTTGCACAAAAACAGATTCAGTATTCCTCAAAAATGAATAAAAGCAGTGAAATGCAAACTCAGAATATTACACAAACCTGCAATAATTAAAGGTGCTGTATACGATTTCTCAAATTCGTTGTTGAACCCCTCTCTTCATTGCTCCTCCTCCAAAACTCACACTCCAATTCTAACCACCCTGCTTCCGAGTAGGTCTCGAACCCCGGCCCGGTCGCTTCTGGCATGCGAGGCGAGTACACTATTGCTAAGCACGTCATTCTCTAGCAGTCGTCAGTGCGCAGTGGTTTAACTGCAAAACTCTCACTATCTGGCCTCTGTTACACACGCAATGCAAGTAGATGTCTGTTTATCACAGCTGATGCGCAACAAAATGCTTCACGAAAAATAAAGCGCTGATGATGAACGAACGACTAAGAAGCACAAAAAATGAACGTACTGTATACAAGAGTAAATACAAACAAGTGTACAGCTCCAGACAATCAAAACCGTGTTACTTACATGATAAGGAGTCAAAGCAGCCTCCGCGTCTGTTTTCAGGCCTTCCCGCTTAGCTCTCTCCAGCGCTGGAAAGCTTTTCTAATATAAACACGGGTCCTAAAGTGCTTGCCCAGTCATACACCTTCATTCCAGTGATATTCTTTTGAGCTCTTTTGTATTGTGTCTCATCATTTCTCGTTCTGCAGTTTTTTTTTCTTATTTTCAAATCTCCCTCTTGCTCGTTCTCTCTCCTCGATCGTCATACGCCCCCTAATGCTGATTGGTTAGACGTTTGTTGTTGGTATCGGCCCGACTAACTTCCAAACAGTGTATTTGAAATAATACTGAGTCCACCTTTAAATGTTAAATATACAAATATACTTTACGTATTTAATCTCATTTTATTGAGCAATGTCTTTGCTGCTGACCTTCGATGATCCAATTCAACCATACTAATAATCAAAAATGACTATGATAAATATCACATTTGTTTTATTTATTTATTTTTTTGTTTTATTTCTTCCCCTGCATCCCGTTCTTCTACAATCCAGAATGGCAGCACAGCTGTTTGAGCTGCGCCCTCTACTGTAAAAGGGCCCTTACATTTGCCAAAAATATAACAAGCAACCCCAGCCCGGGTGAGAAAAAGTAGGGTAGACCAGGTACAGTTGGTACACTTTTTGCTTTCACCGTTACCACACCAAACTATAGGGACTGAAAAGAAGTGAAAAGGAGTATTTTTTCATATGACATTTCCTTTACTTGTCTACTAAAATATTATTAATTTTTAACATCCATAAGTAGGTCATATTTTTCACAATTAGCTCATAAACACAAGAAGCTTTTTTGTTCCAACTGTACCCATGTCGGGTACAGCCGGGTACAGTTGGAACAGCACCCTAGTACAGTTGAGACACCCATCCGGAATGCTGTAAAGCTGCCTAACCAATTCACTGCAAATGTAAAATACCTTTAAAATGAGAATTCAACAGTTTTTATTTACATTTAGTATTTTATTTGATTATTTTGTTTAGTTAAAAGTAGTCCATTTGTAAAACATTGTACAGTAATGGCAAACAGCGATACGATATCTAATTTCAGTTCATCATTTTAATATTAACAGTTGAAAAGTTGAGTAACGGTAAAAAACATTGAACAATTGCAAACAGCAATAACAAAACACATGAAATCTATTAATTTGTGATCTTACATCGTGCAACTAAGCTGCATGTGCCGCAATAGGATTCTAATTTGATACACTGTCTCAACTGTACCCCGCTGACCACCTCGAACATTTCTCTAGATTTTACGATGACCTTGTATGACACAAAGTCATGCAATGTGTCAGTTTTTAGGGCACATTTTAAGGTTTACGAAAATGTAAGTTAACTTTAACAGTCATGTAAGGGTGAGAAGCTATTCAATGTGGAAGCGACGTGGTGAAGTAAAAAAATTACCTTAGAAAAAAAACTTTCGCCGATATCTTCAGACTGGAGGAGTGCATGTACTTTAAAATTCCCCACGATCGAAGAGGGCGCTAATACGCATGTGCTAAGCAAATTTCACAGATCAGACTCGTTGCGTATGCAAGTTATTTAAGGTGTTTCAACTGTACCCCTGAACCAACTGTACCTGGTCTACCCTACCACAAAAGTAACATAACTTTACTTTCCATAAAAAGTAATTAGTTACTTTTTTGGGAAGTAACGCAATATTGTAATGCACTACTTTTTTTTTTACAATTTATTTTTGCCGTTTTTGCCTTTTATTATGACAGGACAGTTAGTTAACAGGAAGCGAAGTTAGAGAGAGGGGGACGGGAACGGGAACGGGAAAGGTCCACGAGCCGGGACTTGAATTCGGGTTGCCCGAAGCGCTATCCCAGACAGCAACATAGTGTGGCCCAGATCCGGCCCACATCTGGTACATGTGGATTACACGCGGACCAGATGTGGGCCGGATCTTGGCCAACACTATGTTGCTGTCAGGGATATGTCGACACGTTGCCCACGAGGCTATTGGCACCGACAAAGCACTACTTTTTTAAAATAACTTTCCCCAACACTGATTACTAAACAATCAATAATTTTTTTCTCTTTTATAAATGATAATACCACTTTAACAGTGCCTGATAGATGGATCTTTAACATTAAGTGATTTGCATACGTTTCTGAATCACATGTCCTTCTATTAAATAAAAATTATTATTTTTTATTTTAAAATCAGTTTTTCCAGGATTATACATTCCTCCATGTTTTAGTTTTAACATTTTGTAGAGTCACCTTTTTCATCAAAAACAGGTTCAATCTTTTGCAATAACTTTGGCAGGTTATTCAGTTTAGTCAAATTCCCTTTCCAGGAAAGTCTGTTCACTCGGTGGCCATATTTGCAAAGCCTCCGGGCAGCTATTTCGGGCATCCAAAACTGCTTGCCAAACTTACAATTAAATAACATATTTCAAATCAGCAATAAACTGCCAATAAATGTTGTTTCTTCTCAAAAAAGTGTTTAAAAGTTTATTTTCAGGCTTGACCAGCATTTTGTGTTTGAAATTCTGTTTTTGCGGTAGCTCTGTATATTTCTATGGTATCGCTGTTGAAGACTAATTAGTTGGTGAAGTGGATTTACTTATTGCAAAGTTAACAAAAGCGTTATCATGAGCATTGTAATGTTTGAAGCGGATGTCATAACAAATGTCAGTACACCTGGAAGATTTTAAAACGAGCGTTTCATCTATAAATCAGTAGATCTTACCTTCATGCTGTGGCAATACAAACCGGAATATAGAACACAATGAGCGCAGCGCCGAAAAGGGGCGGGGCTGTTTATACTGCAGCTGCAGTGACGTGTGACTTTACCAATTAGCGATTGGCTCTTTAATTTAGAAGGCGGGAATATTCCGCCATATTGCGCGTTCTCTTTCGTGCACCATATAGAGGGTATGCGTCACTTTCCCGCCGAAAACGCGCTCCCTCAGCTGGACTGAGTGGCAAAAGAACCTGCTGCGTGACTGGATTTAATAGAGGAAACTGCGAAAACGCGAGGAAAACAAACGAATTATACTAAAGGTTGGAATTGGATGTGTTCCTTACAACTTGTCAAATAAACCTAATCCATGGATATTGACATGCAGCCAGGAGTCGTGTTTCCTGACATTTATATGTGCCTGATTTCGACGGCGGGGAAATACATTTAAAGCAAATCTGCCTGTGAATATTTTATATGACTACAATATAGGTGGGTTTAAATCCGCGTAATCACTTATATCAAAGTTATATCATATTGTCCAGCCCTAAAACATATAGTTTTATAGTATATTTTTTGTCAGTGTTGTTTATTTAAAAATACCCAATTATGCAGAATATAAGTTTAAATAAGGTTTAAATCCGAGTAATCACTTATCAGTGTTCTATATAGCCTATCGTCATATCGTCCAGGCCTAAAACTTGTATAGTTTTTGTCAGTGTTTATTTAAAAACACCAAATTATGCAGAATATAAGATAGTAAATATTTAATTGATGAGTCGTCAACACAATATATAACAATACAATATATACGGTATGATTTTACCTCAAAATCTAACAATTTGACACAAAATGATAACTGCAAATCCATGTTTCACTGCCTGGAGTCCAGTTGTTTCTGTGAATTGCAGCGACCTATTTAGTTCTTTTTTCTGTAGCTTTCGGCAGACTTTAAATATATGCCTCAGGTTTTGTGTCAAAGCTATTTGTACAGTCAATCACAAAGCTCTTTCCCGTTTTGGATGTGTTTTGTGTGTTTTTCGCGGCATTCACGCTGAAAACCAATGCTACCGCTCAAGTCTTTGTGCCACTCAGTGGGCGTAACCGCAGTCATAACGGTCGACGATGACGTCACGTGCATACCCTCTATTGCTTGCTTACCACAATATTCAGGTCAACTTGACAAAGCAGTAAAAGATATTTATATAATTTAGGTAATTTACTCCCAAACTTCTGTTTTTGCAGACTGAAAGAGATTCTCTTGCAGTATTTCCTTATATTTTGACCATTCCTTCCTATTCATAACAGGACCCTTGCAGACTCTGCTAACCGCCATAGCAGCTATACCAGCCACAGAATGGCAAGGTCCATCTTAACCGCAACTGGTTACAAAATCACATTGTAACTGGGTCTCTACTAAGCTATTAAGCCAACTCTGAGTGATGGCTTTTCTCCTGCGCACCCTCCCTTACAGGTCAGTTTTGTGAAAAAAACCTTTTACCTATTGAACTTTGTTTCTTCATCAAGTGATCATCATTCATTCAGAGATGTATGAGAGCAAACCTTTTTAAAGTTTTTTTGTTTTTTTTTGGGTGGTTCCAGGAAGCTTTCACTTCCTGAAGCAACAAACCATTGTTAACCTTTTCATAATTAAGAATTGTTTTTTTACAACTAGTATTACATATCAAATGAAGGTTTCATATATTAACATTTTGTTAATTAACATTAGTTAAAGGATTAGTTCACTTTCAAATGAAAACTTCCAAATTACTCACCCCCATGTCATCCAAGATGTTCATGTCTTTCTTTCTTCAGTCGAAAAGAAATTAAGGTTTTTGATGAAAACATTCCAGGATTATTCTCCTTATAGTGGACTTCAATGGCCTCCAAACGGTTGAAGGTCAAAATTACAGTTTCAGTGCAGTGAAGTGCAGGTCAAAGTTTGAACTAACTGTTATATACTTGCACTAGAATGTTGTATATGACAATTAGTTCAAACTTTGACCTGTGGAGGGCAGTAATACACTTAGCAGTGTCTACACTGCCAGAATTCTAATATAGAAGAAGAAGAAGAAGAGAGCTAGTTCAAGATGAGCATTCATGGTTAAAATGTATATAATTTAAATTTTTTTTTAGAAAATGGCAGATGGTTTCTCTAGATAAGACCCTTATTTCTCGTTTGGGATTGTGTAGAGCCCTTTGAAGCTGCACTGAAACTGTAATTTTGACCTTTAACTGTTTGGAGGCCATTGAAGTCCACTATAAAGAGAAAAATCCTGGAATGTTTTCATCAAAAACCTTAATTTATTTTCGACTGAAGAAAGAAAGACAAACATCTTGGATGACATGGGGGTGAGTAAATTATCAGGAACATTTTATTTGAAAGTGAACTAATCCTTTAACATGAACTAACACTAGAAAGATGATGTACCAAATTCATTCTGAAATTAATATTTTTCAAATTATGCTAATTTTATACTTTATTACCAAAAAATATGTACTATAAATTTTTTTTAACCTTCCTAAATATAGTAATTGATTGCGTAGAATATTAGAATTGGGTCTGTTCACACAGAACGCATTTTTCCATTCCACTGTGCTACTTTTCCATTGTTTTCAATGTAAACACGTGCAAGACGGACATCTTTTTATGGCAAGCCAAAAGGGTTAGAAAAGGTATAGATGAATCGCATTTACATCCAAAAAGCCATATTTGATGGCGCTAAAACTGTATTAAATAGGGTCCTCATTCCAAATGCCGTAAAACGTGCAAATCGTTTAATAAAACACATCTCTAGACCTTCCCATTCCATTGACCAGCGCCTCGTGTTTTTAACAGCAAAAACACGTTCTGTGTGAACTGGCCCTACAGCTTTGTATGGAGGGGTTACCTGACAAGATGACAGTTATAGGGTGGTGGTGATGGTACAAGAGCATCAGGACAGAGTACAGCTTGGTTTGACTTTGTTATCCTGCAAAGCCTGTGCGGTGAGTCTCCAATAAACTGGAGTAATTAATATTCACTCAAATGTCACTGTCACACACCTAGATAATCTTTCCCATGCGTGTATACACTGATTACACAAACGCTAAACATCATTCACATAGGCCATAGACACACACATACACATGCTCAAACGTAAAATACACACCCAGAAAAACCTGTCATGATTATGCCACACATACAATGTAAATCTGTATCTATTTTATGCTTAACTGACACTTGACTGAGGTCAAGTTGCACAGAAAGCCCTTTATCCTGTTTTGGCACTGAGGAAATAAAGCAAAACAAATACATTTTCTCAAATTAATAAATTTTTTTCTCCAAGAGTCAAGATTGTTTAGAATAAAAATACAGTACATTAATAACATACAATTCCTATGAAAACATATTTATAAAAATAAATATCAACTAATCAGAAGGCATTATGAATGCATACATTTTTTTTGTTTGTTACACAAATACTAAGTATTATGTGTATTGCCAGAATCATTTCACACATATTACAACTGATAAACAATTAAATACCACTCAAATACAGTATTTAATTGTGTCTCAGCAACGTGAAGCACGCATTTGTAAGGTTTAAAGGTTTTCAAAGTGCAGTTGAGGGAGTGGTGGATCATGGGAGGTGTAGTCAGTAACGCTGTTGCGTTCGGGTGCGATTGTCAGCAGAAGCTCCTCGCCTACGCATGGTGACGCCCACAGTCTCACCGGTCTGGTTCTGCAGGGATGAGAAGAGAGAGAGAGGCGAAAGAGCTGTGAGCAGGTCACATTAGGTCAGGGGAACAGATCACTTCCTCTCAACACATGGCCAATACTCACAAATGCAGGACCTAAAGCAAAGATGCCCCTCACTGCTGGGTTGCCACCAGCTGTATCTTGCACATCTGTTAAATCAAGCAGAAGTGATCAGGAGATATGAGCTAATGCACATGGCAACAAACACGCACCGTCAAAAAGAATGGTTGGTTTAACTTAAAAAAGTAAGTTACCTGGTTGCCTTAAATTTTGAGTTAATACAATGAAGGCGACTGGCTTAATCGACAGAAACTCAAAATATTATGTTATCTGAACAACGTTAATTATTGAAGTTGATTTGACAAAAAATTTGATAAATCTTGAAAATAATTTTTTACAGTGTAGCTGTTGATATTTGGAAAACATTAAATCAAGAAACATACATGGGGTCAAATCTGATTAGCTTTGTGTGTGTGGATTAAATGTACAGAATCTGAGATGAAACTGACATTGCAGACGTTGATTAAGTCTCTCGAGTGACTGCAGGATCCTCTGCTCCTCTAGTGACAGAGCGCTGATTGTGAGGGGCTGTATTCTCTGGCTCTGGGGACCAACTGGACCGTTGCAGGACTTATGGGTCTGAGCAGAGTCCACAACTTCATGAGCACCGTCTGACACCTCTGGGCCTGTAACAGAAAAAAAAAAAATGTTAATGCTTAAACTCACTAGTATAAACTCAAAGTAAACTTCGGTTTTTACGTGTATGCGAGGGTCTGCATATAGCGTGCGTGACGCAAATTTTGTCACCCGAATACTATGCGTGTTACCCGATTTTTGTAACCGGTCTTAACTTCTGGAGAAAAATAGCACAAAGATGAAACTTTTCTAAAGCGCATGTGTCGACCGCCTGCGTTCGTGCACGCTATCACATGGAGTATACTTTAAAAGGCGACACATTTTTTACGCTAGTGTACACAAAAAAACAAAATGAAGTATATTTTGGGCTTTAAGGGTGTTACAATCTGGCTTTATATAGCAGTTTGATTGATTGGGGAAAAAAAAATACTTGTTTGGGGTCATTAAGAAGAAAGAAATTAATAGTTTCATTCAGCAAGGATCAATTTAATTGATCAAAAGATTTCTCTGTCAAATGTTGTGAACTTTCTTCTGAACTTTCTTTTCATCAAAGAATCCTAAAAAATGTATCATGTCCTCTACAAAAATATTAAGCAGCAAAAAACGTTTTCAACATTGATAATAATCAGAAATGTTTCTTGAACAGTAAATCAGCATATTAGAATGATTTCTGAAGGATCATGTGACACTGAAGACTGGCGTAATGATGCTGAAAATTCAGCTTTACCATCAATGGAATAATTTATATTTTAAAATATATTACAATAGAAAACAGTTATTTTAAATTGTAATGTTTCACAATCAAATGTTTCCCTCATGTTCATATTCCAGNAAAAGATTTCTCTGTCAAATGTTGTGAACTTTCTTCTGAACTTTCTTTTCATCAAAGAATCCTAAAAAATGTATCATGTCCTCTACAAAAATATTAAGCAGCAAAAAACGTTTTCAACATTGATAATAATCAGAAATGTTTCTTGAGCAGTAAATCAGCATATTAGAATGATTTCTGAAGGATCATGTGACACTGAAGACTGGAGTAATGATGCTGAAAATTATATTTTAAAATATATTACAATAGAAAACAGTTATTTTAAATTGTAACAATGTTTCACAATCAAAGGTTTCCCTCATGTTCATATTCCAGGGGCTGTCAAGCTCCAAAAATAAATGAATAAAAACATAATAAAAGGATTAATAAAATGACTTCTGTCTTCTGTGTCCCATGGATAAAGGTTTGACATGAGGGTAAATAAATAATGATGCTATTTTATTTTGGTTGAGCATTTAAAAAAAAAAAAAAACATGCTGCACCTTAAATGATTCATATATGTTTGTACATGAGATTGAACTCATGAATGTTAAATTTTTTTTGTTCTTGCCCTGTTGAAATCAGATATTGTTTCACATTATAAATTACCTTCACTGTCTGCTGCATGACCATTTTTATTTGGGTGTTGAGTTTTTGGCACAGTGACCTGTTAAACCACAAATAAACAGTTATTGAAAAAATAAAAAAACAATAAAAAAAATGTCAAAAAGCCAACAGCAACATAGTTAATATAAACAAAAATGTATGCACTATATTGTCAACATTACATTTGTCCTTTACACCAGTGGTTCTCAAACTAGGGGGCCTTAGCAAACTTCCAAGGGGGCTGCATTATTTAAATTAAGGTTATTTGTATTTATTTATATATTTAAATGTTCTTGCTTTCTAAGACAGTAATTTGAAAATAAGTGCATTTTTACCTGATAAGGAAAACTGGGCTTTCTCTGTGTGGCTCCTGCAGTTTGATTTCTGCCGTTTTCTACTGAAACTCGGTTCTTCACCATGTTACTCTCCATAGCCTGTCTTCTTATTGGACTTTTGACTGATTTACAGAAGAAACTCAGATTAAAAATCACATTCATATCATATCCATGCAGCACATTTCAGTGATCACTGACCACTTCCTCTCAAAGGTAATGACCAATGAATCTCTAAAATGTAATGTCTTGATGTATGGACTCATAGATCTGTGGATTTAATGTCTAAACAACTCTAGTGAAGCAAAGTCTTTATTCATTTTCTCACTTATATTTTTCCAGCAGGGACAAATGTCCGGGGTTTTCTATGTAGCTTATTATAAGTAATTTGTATGTATAAAATGTATTATTAGGGCTCCTAATTACACAAACCTATAGTCTCTTTGCTGTTAGAGGAAGACAAGAAAAAGCCACCCATTCTTGAGGCTCCTTTGACACCACTGATCAGACTATCACCATTGATGGTAACATGGGACAGACTGGCACTGACTTGAGGCGAAGAAGACAACGGGCCATTGTGAGCAAGAAAACTTTGAGGGTCACCTAAGTCAATTCAGAGAGAGAGAGACACGCACAAAAAAGACAAGAGAAAGAACTGTAAGACAGTTCAACTGAAAGGTCAAAAAGTTTGTAAGTCACTTCTCCTGTTCTTGAGGTCTCTGTCCTCAAAATGTAGAGGTTTCCTGATGTTATAAAAAATAATTGACCACTGAGGAACAACAGTCCATCATTAAATGGATCCATTTCAACAGAGTAGTATTCCCAAGTGGTGCAGTGCTGTGCAAAGGGCCAAAGAAAACTGACCAACACCAAAAAAAGAGCCTTTTCCAAAGACTCTAGAAAAACATCCCTCAAGAATCTCAAACAAAGCTGCTGGACTCGCTGACACACAAAGGGAGCTCAGTTCTTTCAATCGACTCGTCATTTGACTATATGACAAGGTGCAGTGAAAGCTCATGGGAAGCTGATGATTCCATGACTGTTAGTTTTGTAATGTTTCTTGTCATTTCTTGCCTACTGAAAATGTGTCTTTTTTCCACAGCAGGTAAATAATCATTCCCAAAACTTTAAAGGAAAGATGAAAAGCAAAATGGGAAAATAAAGAAATAGCGAAGCAATAAATAGTTAGGCTGGAACCATGTTCTAACCAAGCATGATGCGACAAGTAATTTGTCGGTACACACTGTAAGAGGAAATGCTGTGCAATGTGACACAATTACAACCAATCACAACATATTAAACATTTCATTATTTATGGCTACCAATGCCTCTACACCATTAACATAATGAACACAAACCTATCTTCTATTATTTATAGAAAAACTGTTGAAAATGTGTGTATCCAATAGCATGTATTTGAGGTATATACATTTAAATTTTCATTCTAATGCCTTTTAAATATTATGCCTTCTTCAGATAAAATTATCATTATTTTTTTTTATTTACGCAGTCAGAAAAAAAAAGGCGCTGGCAGTCAGGCTTGGCAGTGAAATGCTGTTTTTTGGTCTAAAACAATGAAAAATTGAAAAGTTCATTTAAGAACTTTAAATAATTCAGTTACGATTCAAAGATGGTAAATTAAATTAAAAACACAATTTTTTTGTGATCAATAAATGATCATAAAAGCCTGATTTATGTACTGTCATAAAAACATTTGCACTACATTTTTATGTATTTTTTTAATGTTTAAATTTCAATAGTAAAAAAAAGAAAGAAAAGATTTTTCATTATTTGGCGTCAGGCTTTATATGGTTAAAGGATTCGTTCACAATCAGAGTTATATTAATAAATATCCTGACGCATCCAAGCTTGAACGGGACCAACGAGTTTGAAGTTCAAGAAAGTGCATCCATCCATCCATCATAAACATACTCCACACGGCTACGGGAGGTTAATAAAGGCCTTTTTCAATGTGTTTGTGTAAGAAAAATATCCATATTTAAAAAGTTATAAAGTAAAATATCTAGCTTCCACCATATCGTCTTCCATCTTAAACTGACCAAAAAAGTGTAACGCCTCTCGCAGTTCAAAACACTTACACTACGTCCTACGCATTTCATATTCAATTTATGAAAAAAGCCGTCAGTTGAATACGGAAGCCGTAGCGTAAGCGTTTTGAACTGTGAGAGGCATTTCACTTTCTTCGTAAGTTCAATACGGAAGGCGATCTGGCGGAAGCTAGATATTTTAGTTTATAACTTGTTAAATATGGATATTTTTCTTACACAAACGCATCGCTTCGCTTCAGAAGGCCTTTATTACCCCCTCCGGAGCCGTGTGGAGTACGTTTATGATGGAGTAAATCTTGGGGTAATTTTCATTTTAAAGTGAACTATTCCCTTAACATAATATCCACTGATGTGTAGTAGGATTTTATAAATATGTTAGGAGAGAAATACTAAGTGTGGGAGTTTCTTTACCATCTTTGCTGGCGAGAGCACTTCGGACTCCATGCCACAGCAGTGAGATCTCCTCATCTGTTGGAGTCCGGTCCAAACAGATCCCATTTTCTCCACACCTGCGCCTGGCACTGTCTGCAAGGGCATCTGGAGGGGAGAGGGAACAGATGCCTGTCTCATGGGTGTAGGTACAGTAAGGTGGAGCTGGAGCACAGATAGCATCTGTTCTGAGGGTAGGCCGATGAACTATTGTCTGGCTATCTGGAGTATCTCTGTACAGGGACAAATCCTGCAGACCTGCTCTGCTTTGTACAGCATCATCACAGCAGGATGCCTTGGAGATGTACTCAGCTAAGCCACACTCTACAGCTTCAGGTTTTGGAGGGGGCCGAGGCACCAAAATCTTCCCCTGGGTCTTGGCCACATGTTGCGCTTCCCTGGCAGATTGCGGTCTGATGATAGTGCCCTTCCTGGCCCGGGAGGTAACGGGACACGGGGCGGCTCTGGCTGAGCGTGCTCTCCGGGGAATCCGTGAGCCCCCAATGCAGAGGGCTCGTCTTTGAGAGGTGGGCTCTTTGATATGCTCCTGTGTATGGATTTCTTGGGGCCCTACCTCTGCCCAGGCCTGTCTAGAGGATTGGGGCCCAGCAGAGGTCTTACTGGAAATGTTTTTTGATACCCCTGTGAGTAAATTCACATGGTCTGAGTGATCCGCCGAGAGCTGTTTATGGGTTTGTTGAGGCAGGTTAGCACACCAGCCGGGGTCTCTAAGCGCTTGGTCAACCCCCTCAACTCCATCCACCTCATCAAACCAACGTAGTTTCTTCTTAATAGTCCTATTCTGCTCTGGCTCATTGAGTTTTGCCCTGGCCAGCTCCACGCTGTCCCGGATTAATATAGCCACTTCTTTGGTGAAAAGCAAATGGCCAGGGGTGTAAGTGAATTTGACATTTCCTGATTTGGACTTTAAATGGTTTTTAAGAATCCCTTTCAGGAATCTGACATTGTTGTTAGTGCCAGAGTGGGTCACAGGGTCTGCAGATGTGCAGATGCTTTTCAACATGCTAGCCTTTGCCAATTTGGTGACATCCGTTTCGTTTTTAGGATCTGAAGGATGTATGCTTGTACTCTCCTCCATGCTTAGCGGTTTGGATTCTCTCTTGAGCCCTGTGGCATCATCTACATCTGGATTGGGTTTATGCAACTGTGAAGAACTCAATGTTTCTGTTGGTTGCATGTTTAGGGAACTCGAGTCAGTCTGATAAGTTATGCTAAGATGGGCAACGGAGCTTGAAAAGGCTTTGAATGAACTGCTGCTGGCTGGAAGAGTTGTCTGTGTTTCGGAAACATGTTTAGCATTTTTCTCCTCCAGGGTTCTTGTCTGCTGTTTGGATTCTGACTTGAAGTCTTTAGTCAGACTTGAGAATTCCTGGGGTGTGGTATCTGGCATGGCTTGTGTTCTGCAGTGTGCAACCACAGATCTTTTGTCTTTCAAAATGTTCCCTTGAGCGCTCCTGTCATTGTCATGAGTTATCATACGCTCTGAATTAGCTGCTAAGTCCTGCTGAGTCATCTCTTTTTGGCAACCAAGAGTAGACTGGGCGTTGAAGTTCTGTGATTGGTCCTTCGAGTTATCAAATCTTTCTTGCGTGAGATTCCGGAGACTCCTGCCTTCCTCTGCTGACTCATGATCCTTTGGTGAGTGTGAGCTGGGACTGAGTTTGATTTCCTGGTTTAAGATCTCCTCCAGGAAACTCTTGGCTATGAAAGAGGAGGGGTGAGATGGTGAACATGGGTTGTTGGACTGTCTCAATGTTGATTGAAGACTTTTGGGGTCTTGGAGCTTAGAAGGATCCATAGCGAGGTAGAAAGACTGGGCACAGGTGGTGCTCTGCTGGGAGCAACAAACCGACGCAGTGTCAAGGCTCTTCTGAGGTTCTCCATTCTCTAAGCTGTCCAGACTAGACAGACTCTCTGTCTCACTATGTGGGGTATCAAGATACTCCTGAAAATCAATATAAAAACATTAGAGCACTTATGGCAGAGTGCTTTTTGGAGATCATGTTGCATGCATGCTGCAGAGGGATGAGAAATAAAACATACAAATCATTCCAATATGCTGAAGAAACATTTCTTTTTATTATCAATGTTGAAAACAGTTGTGCTGCTTAATTTTTTTGTTGAAACTTTATTTTTTTCAGAATTCTTTGATGAATAAAAACTTAAAAAGACAGCATTTATTTGAAAGATAAATCTTTTGTAACATTACATATGTCTTTAATGTCACTTTTGAAAAATTTATTGCATCCTTGCTTAATAAAATTATAGTTTAACTAGGGCTGCCCTCGACTAAAGATTTTTTTTAAGATTTTAAGCGTTTTGTCGACTAATCGCGCGATTATATAAATAAACCATAAAAATCATAGTAATTAGATTTTAATCATCTATATATAATACATAGCCTAATCAGCGTTCAATCGCACACATAAAGCTTGCAGCAGAACACCGGCAAATGTAATGATTATGAATGTGGCATGAAAAAACAGAAGGATAATTTATTGATAAACAAGTGTTTTCGGCTGCAGAGATGGAGTTATCTCTGCAATAGTGCATGCGCCTATATGCATGTTTCATACAGATTACATAATCTGAGAATATTTGTTTTAGATTTGAATCGGTTCATTTTTGGTTCATTTTTGTGACGTGCCCAAGTTCACTTGAGACCGAGACGGCAAAAAGCGCATCCTGTTTATTTAAATTATTTTACAAAAGCACAACGTTTTGTTGTTATTGTGAATTTACAGAAATAAAAGCAAACCATTTAAAGTTTCGAATGTTGGATTATTCTTATCTGTATGACCAAAAATGACGGAGTATTTTAAGTTAAATGCATGTGATCGCACCGGCGCCTCCATGTCATGCAGTAAGCGCGCTCTCCACACAAACACTTGGATATGCGCCAAATAATGGCACACATTTATTTAGGTTAACATTAGAGCGAGCAGACTTGTAAAGTATTAACATGTTTTAAGTGATAAGCCATATTTGAGGTCGATGAATGATAGGCGCATGTTTTGATTTCCTGGCGTCTGTCCATCACAGACTGTGTGATTTCGCCACTTCCTGTGTTTCTTTTTTTCTGCAACCAATTTTGGTTGACTCTTCTTGACGACTAATGGTTAGTCGACTATTAGGGGGCAGCTCTAAATTTAACAGTAGTGTAAATATATTACTTTTAATAATATTTTACTTTTGGAACTTTTCCATATAGAAAAGGACGATCTTCATTTATGCAAGAGGATTGAAGTCTAAAGGATCTGTATTTTTGGATCTTTAGGATACAAACATTAAAATCTTCTAAACCAAAAAAAAAAAAAAAGTACAAATGATAAAATATAATAGGTTACTAAATTTCCAGAAGGAAAACCAAAGGCAGGTAGAGCATGATGGTCACAGACATTCCCATGAAGGGCATTCCATAAGTCTGACTACATTTGTGCACAGAATGGAACACTTTTCCAAGAAAACCTAAGCCTAAAGCCTATCCTATAAATAGGGTTATTACCTTCTGTGTCCTGCTCTGTTCACAGTTCAATGTATTAAATTATGTGTTGGCTACAAGCCAGTGCAGGTAACATTCCAGCTGGTGTGTGTAAGAAGACATAACTGACTGTTTGAGAGGGAAAGAATGCTTGTTTGAGTTATAGAGATAGGGGAATGTGTATCTGTGGTTTTAATATGCATTTGTGTGATGAAAGCCTCAGGATGAGCTCATCTCTTTAAAACATCTCAGTTTGTTCAGAAGATGCTGCAGCGTGTTGTGGCAGGAGGAGCCCTGGGCTAAAATTACAATGTTGTTGTTTCTCACCCCAGAAAATTTGACAACAGGCCTCTTTTAACATACACAATCACAGGCACAGTCAATCACTGTGAAGTTGATCACAATTACAAAAAAGCCTCAACCTCGGAATTACATAAAGACTATTCTCA
>RJVU01048406.1:445799-466799 GCA_003731715.1 Anabarilius grahami | reverse complement strand
CCCCCCCCCCCCCCCCATATTAATTACATCTGTAATGGTTATGTGAAATTACTTCCATGTTTATTATTCAGTCAAGCAGCGTGTGATGCCTCCACATAATAAAAAAGAGAGTTTTTAATAACAATTTAATAATAATTAATAAGCTGCAGTAAATTACAGCTTTACTTAGGCTATTTGTGTGAATGTTAGCATATAAGAGTCTGACAATTGGAAACAAAATGGTTAAAGTGATAGTTCATCTAAAAATTATCCCATGATTAACTCATCCTCAAGCCATCCTAGGTGTATATGACTATCTTCTTTCAAATGAACACAATCGGAGATATATTTAAAAAATATCATTAGTCCTCCAAGGTTTATAATGGTGGTGAATGTGGGGCCGCGTTTTGAAGCCAAAAATAATGCATCCATTCATAAAAAAAAGTAATCCATATGAAACACTGCTTCAGAGCTTTACGAATCGAATCAGTGATTCGGAGTGCCAAAGTCATGTGATTTCATCAGTTTAGCAGTTTGATAGGAGATCCGAATCACTGATTCGATTCGTTAAGCTCCGAAGCAGTGTTTTGAATCATTGTTATTTTGTTTTTTTGGCGCACAAAAAGTATTCTCGTCGCTTCATGACGTTAAGGTTGAACCACTGCAGTCACATGAACTGTTTTACATACGTCTTTAGTAGCTTTCTGGGCATTGAAAGTGTTAATTGTCTTGCTTTGCAATGGAGGCCTCACTGAGCCATCGGATTTTATCAAAAATATCTTAATTTGTGTTCCGAAGATGAACGAAAGTTTTAAGGGTGTGGAACGACATGAGGGTGAGTAATTAATGACATTATTTTCATTTTTGGGTGAACTAACCCTTTAACCTTGGTTCACACATTTGTACTAATACCCTAATGAGAGTTAGTTGACATGTAGTATCAAAGTTAAAGTGGACCATTAAAATAAAGTGTAACCAAATATCCACCTAAAACTGTTTTAAGATGCCATATTTGTACGTTTAAAGATTCATTTGGCAGAACATTTGAAATGAAATTGTGAAATCAAAAATTTAATTAAAAGAAAACAAAATGTTACAGCATCTAAAAGCATACTTTCCTCTTATAGACATTAAGATCTTTATGCTGACAAATATTCATGTGGTCGATCTCCCAAAATATAATCACTCAAGGTTTTCTACACAGTAAGCCGAAGTAAAATCTGATTTATTTTTGACACACTTACTTTCGTCTGCGATTTGTTTCCAGGGAAAGCTTGCGAGCCCGAGCTCGACAGTACCTCTGCTCTTGTACCAGCACCTCTCTTTCATTTTCAGTCTCTCCATGTAAACCTGATCTAATGTTCCTAATGTGATGCAAAGTCAAGGAAGGTATAATTATAGAAAAAAACATAATTTGATGATATGTACAGCACATAACAATGAAAAAAATACAACAACAAAAGAAAAACACAAACATATAACTAATGTCTAAACATAGATGACATATGATATTAATGCTTATTAACACCACACACACACACACACACGTTTGTTTTTGTGAATTGTGGGGACATTCCATAGGCGTAATGGTTTTTATACTGTACAAACCATATTTTCTATCCCCCTACACTACCCCTACCCCTAAACCTAACCATCACAGGAAACTGTGCACACTTTTACTTTCTCACAAAAACTCATTCTGTGTGATTTATAAGCCTTTTGAAAAGTGGGGACATGGGGTAATGTCCTCATAAGTCACCTCTTTTTGTAATACCTATGTCATACCCATGTCATTATACACATTTGTGTCCTGATATGTCACAAAAACATATCAGGACATAACATAACATAACATAATATGTCTATATGCACGACTAATAAATAAAGCCTGTTGTTTTTATCTGAAGTACTGTAGTTTATAAGCGCTAGTAAAACTATGAGAACAACCACCTTACATTTACGCAGGTAATTCACACAAGGAAAAGGATACGAGTAGTAAAGTGTGTCCTCCAGGACTGGCATCCCGAATATCAGGATGACAAGCTGATGACAGGTCTCAACACACCACAGTTCTCATCCATACAACAAAAGCTGCATCCTATTGATGTCGGAACGACCGCGCAATAACATAGCTGGCAAAACCAGAATTTATCTGCTTTGGTAAAATATTGGTGCTCTGAAGAATGAGAGAAATAAGGTGAAGCCAGTGCGACAGATAAATACAGCGCAAAATAACTGACTTTTTAACTTCCTGTAGTTTGATACTTGATTCATCTATCAGAGCATACTATCTTGACATAGTTTTAAATTAAAGCAGGCAGAGGTAAGACTTTATCGTCGTTCGCTACCACTGAAATAGTTACGACATGTCGGTAACCATCGACGCGCTTCCTTGACAACTGACACAAACTCGCGGTGGTCACGTGAATCACAAGCGACTGATCTCCAAGTGGACGCACTACACTGCTGCCACCCTCTGGATGTGAATATCCAACAGGTTTTGTCTGTAAGTGCCACATTTTGCATGCAAAGGCAACATGAAGGACTCATTTACGTGAATCGGTTCTCTCAAACAGTCCGTTTAAAAGAACCGGTTGTGATTCTTTGCGTCCTCACGCAATTACGCCATCGCGTGGTCCTTGGTATTCTTGCGTGGCATGATAAAACTATGTACTAAGCACATTATAATGTTTATCATAGTTTGTGTTTTTGTATTAATAATCGTTGAAAAGATCCCATTCAAAAGAACGATTCGTTCACGTGTTATTAAAGGGATAGTACACACAAAAATGAAAATGATTCTGTCATTATTTACTCACCCTCAAGTTGTTCCAAACCTGTATGAATTGCTGAACACAAAAGAAGTTATTTTGAAGAATGTTGGTAACCCAACAGAATACGAATCTGACGTCACGCCGCATTGAGTTCTGGGTAACTTCTTTGTTTATCCGCCATATTGACAGTATCGCGCAGCCTTTCCGTCATTGAGTTTAGTGCAGTAATTTGTTTTCTGTCACGATTGTGAAAAATGTCACCATTTTATGTCATTAATCCTGCATCGATAATGGCGATAGTAACTCAGATCATCATTCTGAGAAAAAACTGGACAGTGAAAAACGTTTTTTCGCCTTTTCTACGTGTAAAAACACCAAGGGAAGCAGGTCGAGGAGATGACGAGAAGACGCAGGATGGCAAATCTATTAGTAATGGCACTGATAAAACCAACTTATCACTCAATAAAAGAATCACATTGCTACGTGTTTTTGAACGTTTTGTTTGGTTCAATAATTAACGTTTATTACCTTTTGCGAGTCTGACTCTCACTCTGCTCGTGAATTAGCAGAACTTGAACGGGGACATTCAAATGCTTAACAGGAAAAACGCTTCATGTGGGCTTAATGCACCGAGAGAAACACAAATATTTATTAAAGCACTTTGTGGAAATACGCATATGAGCCCAAAATATAAACGCAACACATTATGTTAAGCAGTTTCCTCTCATGTAAAGAAAACGCTTAATGTGGCTTAATGCACTGAGACTGATATTAAAGAGACCAAATTCTGTTTACTAATAAAGCATAAATGTGCAAAAAAACAGATGAGACCAAAATAGAAACTTTCAGTATCACTTAAATGCATAAGCATTTTCTTCATAACGGTTTTATAAAGGTAAGAAATTGCTTAATGTTTAATTAAATGCGCTGCGTTCATATTCTGGGCTCGTCTGCACATCTTTTAATATAAGTACACTAAGCCAGCGTTTTTAAAATGTCCACTTGCAGGGAACCACTACTAAACTGTTCACAAGCTCCTAGGGTTTTGATTTTGGTTGTCATTTGTTGAAATAAATATAAAAATACAGCGTGTTCGTGTCTGTCTGTCCGCTGGATTTGACCCATAATCTCTGATTCTCCTCTTCTGTGATCGTGGAACGGGAATATTTACAATGACAACAGTTGTAGGCCTACTCAATATGCTCGTTTAAGCAACAAATAAATGAATCGGCTTTTCTCAGCGTGTTGAACACATACTTTTATTTGGATATTCATTTGATGGCTGAAGCAGCAGCGAGCGTCCCACGGTAAACAGATGAACATTGTAAACGAAATTCTACTAAACTTCAGTGAAAAAAATAAAATAAATAAAATGATCATGCGATGCGATAAAATAGCTTCTATTCCCTGCAAACGATACCATTATAAATGTGAATGTTCCACTTAATGGCAGAAACAAAACAAAAGGTAAGCAAGAATCCGTATTAATTTCAGTACAAGTAATAGGGGGCGATCCTGTCAAAATGGCGGCACCGACCCGGCATGCAACGAGGCATGACGTCGGTTCGTATTCTCTATTGACTTCCATAGTATTTTTTTCCCGTACTATGGAAGTCAACTGTTTGGTTACCCATATCCTTCAAAATATCTTATTTTCTGTTCAGCAGAAGAAAGAAATTCATATACAGGTTTGGAACAACTTGAGGGTGAGTAAATGATAACAGAATTGTCATTTTTGGGTGAACTGTCCCTTTAAGTTTTCCACCCGTTTACCCGCAGTGTCAGTTCAAACTCTTCTGTAGGCCTAATTGAAGATTTTTCTCACATTAACTGCTTTAAGTCACTTAACTGAAGTTGTGAATCGCGGGTTCACATCCTGCTTGTCACAGCTGCGGCAGAGTGTGAACTGAAGTGAAACTGCTGGGTGGAGATGTTAGGCTGCTAATGTAAGCAGCTGACAAGCCGTGTCGACCTGTTCAGGTATGGTTCTTCCAGCATGACACAGCCTCTTTTGAACCACGGCCTCTCTAGCTGTCAAGGATCCGCACACGACTGTCCTTCTGTGAGTGACCCTTGTAACTCTTGAGATTTATCCGTATGAAGCAGAATCCTGTTCCTGTGTTGAGACATCTGCATCTCTAAATGTAAAATTCACACATGCAAAAACATAGAAGGGGGAAAAAAAAAGGATAACCGAGTGAATTAAAAAATTAAATAGAAAAAATATGTTGAATTTATAAATATAAGAGGAAGCATTTTAAAGGAAAATACTGAAAAAAAATCTGCAAGTAGTTGTTTATCTGTTTGTTTAATTGTCCAGTGTGCTGTGATAATTAATAAACAGATATAAAATCAAATAAAATCTTGTAAAATATACAAACCCGATTCCCAAAAAGTTGGGACACTGTACAAATTGTGAATAAAAACAGAATGAAATGATGTGGAAGTTTCAAATTTCAATATTTTATTCAGAATACAACATAGATGACATATCAAATGTTTAAACTGAGAAAACGTATAATTTTAAGGGAAAAAGAAGTTGATTTTAAATTTCATGGCATCAACACATCTCAAAAAAGTTGGAACAAGGCCATGTTTACCACTGTGTGGCATCCCCTTTTCTTTTTATAACAGTCTGCAAACGTCTGGGGACTGAGGAGACAAGTTGCTCAAGTTTAGGAATAGGAATGTTGTCCCATTCTTGTCTAATACAGGCTTCTAGTTGCTCAACTTTCTAAGGTCTTTGTCGCATCTTCCTCTTTATGATGCGCCAAATGTTTTCTATGGGTGAAAGATCTGGACTGCAGGCTGGCCATTTCAGTACCTAGATCCTTCTTCTACGCAGCCATGATGTTGTAATTGATGCAGTATGTGGTCTGGCATTGTCATGTTGGAAAATGCAAGGTCTTCCCTGAAAGAGACGACGTCTGGATGGGAGCATATGTTGTTCTAGAACTTGGATATACCTTTCAGCATTGATGGTGCCTTTCCAGATGTGTAAGCTGCCCATGCCACACGCACTCATGCAACCCCATACCATCAGAGATGCAGGCTTCTGAACTGAGCGCTGATAACAACTTGGGTTGTCCTTGTCCTCTTTAGTCCGGATGACATGGCGTCCCAGTTTTCCAAAAAGAACTTCAAATTTTGATTCGTCTGACCACAGAACAGTTTTCCACTTTGCCACAGTCCATTTTAAATGAGCCTTGGCCCAGAGAAAACGCCTGCGCTTCTGGATCATGTTTAGATACGTCTTCTTTTTTGACCTATAAAGTTTTAGCTGGCAACAGCAAATGGCACTGTGGATTGTGTTCACCGACAATGTTTTCTGGAAGTATTCCTGAGCCCATGTTGTGATTTCCATTACAGTAGCATTCCTGTATGTGATGCAGTGCCGTCTAAGGGCCCGAAGATCACGGGCATCCAGTATGGTTTTCTGGCCTTGACCCTTAAGCACAGAGATTGTTCCAGATTCTCTGAATCTTTTGATGATATTATGCACTGTAGATGATGATAACTTCAAACTCTTTTTTTCTCTGAGAAACTCCTTTCTGATATTGCTCCACTATTTTTCGCCGCAGTATTGGGGGAATTGGTGATCCTCTGCCCATCTTGACTTCTGAGAGATACTGCCACTCTGAGAGACTCTTTTTATACCCAATCATGTTGCCAATTGACCTAATAAGTTGCAAATTGGTCCTCCAGCTGTTCCTTATATGTACATTTAACTTTTCCGGCCTCTTATTGCTACCTGTCCCAACCTTTTTGGAATGTGTAGCTCTCATGAAATCCAAAATGAGCCAATTTGGCATGACATTTCAAAATGTCTCACTTTCAACATTTGATATGTTATCTATATTCTATTGTGAATAAAATATAAGTTTATGAGATTTTTAAATTATTGCATTCCTTTTTTATTCACAGTTTGTCCCAACGTTTTTGGAATCGGGTTTGTATGTACTTCTTCACTCATTTAGTATATTACTTTTGTAAATGACTTCACTACCTACTATAAATTATTAGTTTGAAGTTGAACTACTAATAAGTATTTATTTAAACGTTTTCTTATATTTCATACTCTTATCTATTTTTCATTCATTCATTAGAATTTTTCTTCTAAACAGTACAATTGAAAACGTGCTCAGAATCAAACTTTACAATACTGTATTGTTTTATAAAGTTATAGCAAAGACTTTTAGAAAGACGTGCACTCGTATTATTATGAATGGGAGAAAGTGCAACTCACAATATGGCGGAATAAGTCCCGCCTTCTAAATAAGAGCCAATCACCGATTGGTAAAGTCATCGCGTCACTGCAGCGGCCGTTTGAAGCTCCGGTTCCTATAGAAACAGTTCGACGCGCAATAGCTTGATCCAGCCTAAAAAAATGCAGTTTTTTGTCATGATTCGAGCGTTTAGAAACAAAATTTATGAGACAGTTGTTGTTAGATTTCATTGGTGAGTTCAAATATGAAATTTAATCGAAAGTTTGGTGAACAGCTTTGGAGAATTTGATGTTTCCCTATTCAAAGAGATAGGAGCTGCACTTGCATGCCAGAGAGGCGTTTCAAAGATGGTCGCCGAGTGAAATGACTTGTCTTAAAGGGTCTTTGGTTATAGTCTGTCATTAGATTAGGACACATACTTACAAGCCTATCTTCAAATAAAGTATGGATACATTTTGAATGGCTGCAAAGAGTAAAACAAAAGTTCCTCTGTAATATTTGATCTTACACTAGTGATCTTTTATCAGCCATAAGCTTTGTTGCCACAGTTAAGCTGGTGTTTACAAGGGATCTGAAATGAATTAATATGACTTACACTGGCTCCCAGGTTCTTGTAGCTTCTATTTCCCTCTTGAACCCCTGTTTGTACTAAGCAAATAATAAACCCAGGCTAAGCATGTGGAGGACAAATGTAATCCAGATCTCTGTAATCCAGTTACTGTGAGACATCCTCTCTGATCCGGATTTACAGTCACAATGAAACACTGAGGGTGTGAAATGTATGCTGCCACAGAAGTGCTCTTCCACACCGCATAGGGATTAAAGCTGCTTATACAATCCTGATATTAACACACATTAACGCATTACAAACCTGGCAAAACCCCTTGAGATATTGGCCCTCTTTCATCTTAAGGGACTGAACTGAGTCTGAAACTGAAGTAATGCTGTGTCATTTCCTCCAGCAGGAGACGTTAATGCACCATTAATGCCACTTAACTGATGGCTGCGTACCCGTTTCTGCTCTAGAGGGCGCTGTTGTCCCTTTTTTGTTCTAAAATCGTGGGTGGGTAAATGTGTGTGTGTGTGTGTCGGAAAGAGAGTCTGTCTGGAGAGATGGGGGTCAGATATATTTTGCTAGTACAATTGTGTCGAACTGTCATCTGAGGAGGAAAGTGCTTCAGTAGTCTGACAGTGAAAGCCAGCTTTCCTCCCTTTTATTGTGGCCCTCAGGGTAACATGAGTGATCATTTCTCCCAGACGGGTGGCTGACGTGTCACAAAAAGTGTCTCACAGACTGCATCGTCTAGGATTGATTGGCCCTCTCTTTGTTCAGTAAAACACGACATAACCAGATTTCGATTGGACTGTGTTTATAAAGGATGAATGTCTCCAGTGCTTGAAGTAGGAAAATAAAAGTGCACAACTTCAGCACAACACCAGTTCTCCCAATGCTCGGTTCAAAACGCACTGAATTTCTCCCCATTTTTGAGAAGGTATAATCTGGAAGTAAACAGTGGAGACTGGGGCTAGTTGTCACAGTTTTCCCTTTATTTTTGAAAGTCAATTTCTGTACAAGTGAAGTCTTAGCTACAACAAAGCTATTGAACATTTCAACATTTAATGTCCAGGAAGAAAAGAAAAAAAGATACAGCTGAACACATGTTGACCTTTAGTGACAACATGCCCCCAATATGGGGCATTTTGTTAGACTATATGAGGCAAGTTATCACAATGGAAGACTTTTCAGCAAAACTGAAATAGTAAAACAAAAATGGGGCACAAAATTAGCAAATTAATTGTTTTTACAACGAGACCCAGTCTCTAGAGTCTGGTTATTGAACAAAATAGACATATACAGTAAGTTAAAGTATGCATGAAACGGAAGCTGTGTCTTTTCTTCTCTATTGTGATGTATATCTGAGTAAAATGGCATCTAGAACAAGAAATATTGTAGGGCTGGACTTTTTTTTCCATGGGTTGGATGGTTGTGGTTTGCTATTGGTGGATTTCATGTGAGTGACAGGTTGTCCCACCCTCATGCCGAAAAACATCAGAGAAGAGAAGAGAAGAGAGGGGGAAAATTATGATGGCACTCGAATAAAAAAATAATGATGTGCATGGATAAATAATTTATAATAAATACTGCAATATTCCATTAAAAAATAACAACTGTCCATTTTGATTTCATGGTAACTTTAATATTGGTGCAGTATACAAAATGTAAAGTCATCATCACTCATTAAAAGGGATCGTTCACCCAACTTTTGTCAGTATTTACTCACCGTCATACTCTTCCAAACCTGAATGACTTAATTTCTTCTGTAGAACACATAAGAAAGTATTTTGAAAAATATTTCTGTCTATATAATAAAAAACATTGGACCCCATCAACTTTCACACACACACACACACACACACACAAAAAAAATCAAAATACATGTGTAAGTCACACAGCTTTGTAATGACATGAACAAATGATAACAGAACTTTCACTTTTGGGTGAACTATCCCTTTAAATCAATAGTAGTCTAAGGAATGATCATTATTACATTTCATACAAAGCTCCATACAGAATTTTTTTTCCATCTTCAGAATGAACATTTCCTCTTATAGGTTTGTTATTTAAAGTCTAATCTGATTGTGAGACAATACCATTACAAAACCTCATCTTTTAATTAGCCAATTACAGAAATGCTTTAGGTGAATAACCGCATGGTTGGTACACACTGTTTCACTGAAAGCAGAGTTGCCTTCTGGGCTTCAGCATATGATAATCTGATGAGGTGAAATAATGAGTCTCCTAGTGAAATTTCACTCAATGATATTGGTCAAAGCTTCAAAACTTCACATTGCCGTGAGGAAAACTTTCTGCATTTTGTACAGAGAGTAATGGTCTTATCTTTGAAAGCTTTCATTTATTAGCATTACAAAGTCACCAACTGAAGAAGCCTGGAGAGGCAGAATAATTCATGTAGAACCTGAAGGCCACACTCATCAGTACTTTATTAGGTACACCTTGTACCTAGTACCTCGTTTTGCCTTCAGAACTGCCTTAATTCTTCATGGAAAAGATTCAGCAAGGTGCGGGAAACATTCCTAAGAGATTTTGGTCAATATTGTCATGATAACATCACACATTTGCTGCAGATTTGTCGGCTGCACATCCATGATGCGAATCTCCCGTTCCACCACATCCCAAAGGTGCTCTACTGGATTGAGATCTGGTGACAGTGGAGGCCATTTGAGTCTAGTGACATCACTAACCCTAAAATTTACATAAACCATGCCACTGAGAACATGCAACAAAGGGGGTGAGGCCATGTTGGGCTGCTTTAGAGAAGAGGAAGAGTTGTTGTAGTAGAGTGTTGTTACCATGCCGTTATATTACGCCAGACTGCTTCACAAACGAGGGTCAATTCAACACTGGATTTGCACAAAAGATTAACTTGACGGCACATGCTAGTCGATGAGTTGAATCAACTCCACAGCAACTACATACATTTATCAACTAAACATTCAGAAACGTCCAGTTTCATTCTAAAAGTTGTAACTTCTTCCTGAGTCTCTCCATCAGTGTCGACTCCGGTTTGAACAATGTAAGGCTGAACACCGTTACTGACTATCCTCATTTTGGCTGCGTGAGATTCTCAAGCTTTGTTGTTGTTGAGCAACTGAAGCGCGAGCTGTTAAAGCTCCGCCCTCTTCTGGAAAGCGGGCGGGAGCAGCAGTTTATTTGCATTTAAAGGGACACACACAAAAACTACGTTTTTTTGCTCACACCCAAATAGGGGCAAATTTGACAAGCTGTAATAAATTATCTGTGGGGTGTTTTGAACTGAAACTTCACAGACACATTCTGGGGACACCGAAGACTTATATCACATCTTGTAAAAGAGGCATTATAGATCCCCTTTAAGTTGCTTCCATGTGATTGGCTGATTAGATATTTGCATTAACGAGCAGTTGAATAGGTTATAAAGTGGCTGGTGAGTGTATACCTGCCTACTTGCAGTTGCTTCACAGATATGTTCAGATTCTAATTTATTTTGTGAACTTGAGGAATGTGGTAAATGCACAAGGGTTATAAGGTTTGTAAGGATCTGTATGACTAGTCGCTCTGAATGACACCTATCAGTTCTTTTTGTAAAGCCAGCAGAGTCACTTTTTATGGGCAAGGTAAAAGGTAGTATTGACTGTATCATTCTTTTATGACACTGTATATAGGCTGATTCACTCCGCTCCAACAAAAAAAAACTGGACCAACAAAACCCCACAACGGTTAGAATTTCTTGGTTTCAGTGTAGTTTTATGCTGTTAAAAGTGTGATCGAGAACCGAAATCACCAACCTCAAAATGTATTTCTGCACTTTTTAGCTATTATTATTTTCTTCCTTTTCTGTGCTGGTTCGAAAAACACTTTAGAGCTTCAGTAATATGAATGACAAATGCTGTCTCTCTGTTTCTCTTAAACGCTCAATTTTAGTCAATCAGTCAGTCGGGCGTCTTTGTCTGTTGGATGTTGATCTCTCCTATGGCAACTGTGTGTTTCACAATATGCCACAACAGACTCTTCATTTCATGCCTGTGTCCTTCAAATAGCTCCTGCTCTCAGCTTATTACCACCATAATCATTTCTGTGGCCAAATACAGTAATTGTACGAAAAACCTCTTAGGTGTGCTAATGCATCATCTGGCTGTATTGTGTATTTCACAATCTTAGGCCATTGCTTGTTGTTTATCCAGCCAATTATTATTATTTTTTTACCTGTTAAATGTAAAACATGTTCCATCAACCCATAAATATACAGTAGAATTAGATCAGCAGATTTGTCCGCAGAGGCAAATTTTGCCTTCATGCCGTGCATTCAAATTGTTTAATGCACAGCTGGTTTATCCCGCTTATACCATAGTCATTTGTCAGCATTGACAAGTTAAAGCTGTCATTGATGTTTCCAGTGCTAAATTTGACTGGAAGGTTAAAATGACGGTTAGATAATCACTAGTTAGATCTAGCATTCTGACAGCTTTATATCAGACACAGAGATCACATAGTGCGGTAAGGTTAAATTTATTTGATTGAATTATAACACTTATTTGAATTAGCCTATATTTCGAGATAGAGAGAGACAGAGAGTGTGTGTGTATTACCTGTGTCTGTGCAGTGTCTCTCTACTAGCAATAAAGCTGTGAGTTTAATTGCCTCAAAAACAACAAAGTTACAACCTCCTTGCTAAATAATAGAATATAGCGATTCAGTAGCGAAATTAATTTATTAATAAAAGTCACAGGGTATCGTTGACAAGTTTTTGTGCTTCTGTTTCTGTTTCAGCGCGATTTGTGGGGCAGTCGTGGCCTAATGGATAGAGAGTCGGACTTGTAACCCAAAGGTCATGGGNAATTTATTTGATTGAATTATAACACTTATTTGAATTAGCCTATATTTCGAGATAGAGAGAGACAGAGAGTGTGTGTGTATTACCTGTGTCTGTGCAGTGTCTCTCTACTAGCAATAAAGCTGTGAGTTTAATTACCTCAAAAACAACAAAGTTACAACCTCCTTGCTAAATAATATAATATAGCGATTCAGTAGTGAAATAAATTTATTAATAAAAGTCACAGGGTATCGTTGACAAGTTTTTGTGCTTCTGTTTCTGTTTCAGCGCGATTTCCAATCTGTGCTTCAATGAAAGCAGCGCATTTATATAACGGTGATTAAACTGACTTAAACCAAAGACTTTATATATAGAAAGACGGTGCACTCATTATTATTATTATGAATGGGAGAAAGTTCAACGCACAATATGGCGGAATAAATCCCACCTTCTAAATAAGAGCCAATCGCTGATTGGTAAAGTCACGCATCACTACAGCGTCTGTTAGAAGCGCGTATTTTTTCCTATAGAAACAGTCAGACGCGTGCTTCCTATAGAGACGCGCACTTAGGACTGCACATGCGCATTAGCTTCATCCAGCCTAAAAAATGCAGTTTTTTTTGTCATGATTCGAGTGTTTAGAAACAAAATTTATGAGACAGTTGTTGTCAGATTTCAATGGTGATTTCAAATATGAAATTTAATCGAAAGCTTGCCGAACAGCTTTGGAGAATTTGATGTTTCCCCATTCAAAGAGATAGGAGCTGCACTTGCATGCCCGAGAGGAGTTTCAAAGATGGCCGCCTAGAGAAATGAAGGGACTTTGCTTAAACTACCTGTGTTTTATTGCACACCTTTCAGCTTCCAGCCAATCAATCGAGTATTCAGACAGACCATGTTATAAATAACTTTCATACCTTGATAACTCCTGCTGTGTAGCTGATGATGATCATCCTCCGCAATGATGCTGGAAATAGACAACATTATAAGAAAAAAAGCAATAGCCTCGTGCAATCTGTGTCACCAATTCAGTTGTCGAAAATCTTCCCCTATCAATTAAAAGGCTCTTCACAACTGTGATATAAGCTATACTGCAGATATTTTTCTATAAGCTCCATTCTTGTACGATCACAATTTGTACTTATAAGTATATCATTAACTGCTTGTCTTTAGATGTGTTTCCTTCTATCCTTACGACTCTAAGATCTCATGGATGGATATCATTTCGATGGCCAAAGAGGGTCTGTGTGGATACAGTGGATGCAGTGTTTATACTGATTGGTTACTATGGTTAACACTAAAAAGAGCATAGTTTCTTGACTGAGGTTGAATGTATGAGCATAAAACACATTTCTCCCTGACAACAACTGGCCTTTTTGAAGAAATATTGCATGGAGCTTTTAATGTTCACTAGGCAGACATTCTCCCAGCAGACTAATTGCAATAACTGGAATCTGCTGTATGGGTTATTCAGACTGAATCAATCCTGAGAGAGTTAAAAATGAAATATTTGTCCTTTTAAACATTTTCTTCTTTCGATGGGACTCGATGGATTTTATGGAAATAATACTGCCATAGTAACATTATAACACATGATCCATAACAAAGACCCTTAAATTTTATTACACACAATGAATGACACCGGTTTACAGAGCTAATTGCCACCATGTTTATCTTTGCAGGCCTTTCTTTCTTTCAGTGGCATTTTCTGTTGCTGTTGTTGCCACTGCAGCACTGAACTCAGTGATGTTGTGCAATTGGATTACACTCATGTACCCCAACACAAACTGTGACTCCATAATTGTTCATATCGTAGCTAATTCCAAAAGAAAAGACGCTCTCTTTGTACCAGTGCAGGTGTCAGCAACCTTTTTGACATGAAGTGCCATCCCATCATTTACACAGTGTTGTTTGGAGAACAAAAAGCAACAAAAAAGAGACCGAAGTGCTTTAGCGCTTCCCTGAGTGCTGCGGCGCTACCCAACTGAACCGAACAGCATGACCCACAGGTCACCAGATCCATTAACTTGCACAACCCATTGCAGCACAGATCAGTTTTTGTCAGATTTATGGTTTTGGTGGCTTAAAGTGAGGAATATTCCACATATTTGTTGCAACATGGAGAAAAAGCATCAGATACATTTTCCAACATCTTCATTAGTGGATTTAGGCTTTGATTTGAATAACTAATGTGATATATATCATCAAGGGTCTGATTTTCATTCTTAAAATTCTATCTAACCATGTATTGTTTTATGCAAAGACGGAGCTTCTTGTAATTCCTGCAGACCCGTAAATTGACCACAATATCATTGTGCAATTGGGGTCCACGATACTTAGGCCAACCAAGACAGCAAAGAAACTGGGGTAGTATTTGATGACCGACTGAGCTTTTCAACCCATATTTCAACAACGGCCCTGGCAGATGACATTGCGGAGAAGGTAATCGCTGAGGTCCAGAAAAATCCACCACTGTTTGAGAAGTCAAACCCCTTTTTCAAAAATACTTTAAAGAAAATGGATATATGGAAAACAATCGGTCATACCCTTGGAATAAACGGTGAGAGAATTATAATTAACAGAGATGAGATCATAATATGCCAGGCTAGCAAACACATAAAATTACCTCAGGTATCCAGTGCTAGTGTTGACGCTTCCTTTGAAGTTGCAGTGAAAAAGACTAGGCGTTGTTTTTATCCACTACTATATTGACCTCATCCGCTAAATTCACTGTTAGATTAGATCGATTACACTAGCTATTCACTCGAAACATAGCATGCTGAGGACATCTGCTGGTTAAAGCTGTGTAAATGCAACAAGAACAGCAAAAACATGTTGTACACACTTTAAAAACCACAGCGCATGAGCTTAACAGACCGTTATCATTCGTTGGTGTGGATGCAAATGTAGTTATCATTATAGTTATTTTTATAGTTATTGTTCTTGGTGTGAACGGGCCTTAAAGGGTTAGTTCACCCAAAAATGAAAATTCTGTCATTAATTACTCACCCTCATGTCGTTCCACACCCGTAAAACTTTCGTTCATCTTCGGAACACAAATTAAGATATTTTTGATAAAATCCGATGGCTCAGTGAGGCCTGCATTGCCAGCAAGACAATTAACACTTTCAATGCCCAGAAAGCTACTAAAGACGTATGTAAAACAGTTCATGTGACTGCAGTGGTTCAACCTTAACGTTACGAAGCTACGAGAATACTTTTTGTGCGCCAAAAAAACAAAATAACAACTTTAATCAACAATATCTAGTGATGGGCGATTTCAAAACACTGCTTCATGAAGCTTCAAAGCTTTACGAATCTTTTGTTTCGAATCAGTGGTTCGGAGAGTGTATCAAACTGCCAAAGTCATGCCCCCAATGGTGAACCACTGAAATTTCGAAACACTTTAACGTAATGAAGCCTTGTTTACATAAAACACGTGACTTTGGCAGTTTGATACATGCTCTGAACCACTGAATCGAAACAAAAGATTTGTAAAGCATCGAAGCTTCATGAAGCAGTGTTTTGAAATCCCCCATCACTAGATATTGTTGAATAAAGTCGTTATTTAGTTTTTTTGGCAATCAAAAAGTATTCTCATCACTTCGTAACATTAAGGTTGATCCACTGTAGTCACATGAACTGTTTTAAATATGTCTTTAGTACCTTTCTGTTCAATGAAAGTATTAATTATCTTGCTTGCCTCACTGAGCCATCGGATTTTATCAAAAATATCTTAATTTGTGTTCTGAAGATGAACGAAGGTCTTACTGGTGTGGAACGATACGAAAGTGTGTAATTTATGACAGAATAATGCACTAATATGCATTAATTCATGCTTAACTAATGCACAGATAATCATGTTTTAATGTATGACTCATGAAGAACTAAACCATTAATTAATGATTACTGCATCAGCAACTAATAAAGAGTCTATATGATTAACAGATTAAGTAATATATGAATATTTATTAATTAAATGTGTCATAATGTATTACTTTCTTAATAACATATTTTATTTAACTAATAGTGTAAGTTAATGTTAATTACCACAATGGGTTGAAGCCATGTACTTCAACTTCCAGTTGTCTGCTTTAATTAAGCATTAACTAATGATTTGCAAATATATCATTACGTTATGACTTTACTTGTTAAGGCACATGACTATAAACTAATTGTAAAGTATTATGTCATTATGGTTTTGACATCTACACTAAGCCATGGATTTCAATTTCCAACCGTGATTCCACTGTACCAGATGAACTGCTGCATCCAGAACCTTTCTGTTCATGGCACAGGAATGTGTAAGGTTAAGCCTGAGGTCTAGGATTCAAAGGCAGCACACTGAGAACATGTGGCCGGGCACTACTATTTCGTAACACTGTGTCAAGACCGGACAAAGAGAATAGAACCCATTATAATCAGTGATAGTGATACTACACTGGATGCGGCACAATGCAACACAACACATCAAAACATCACTTCTGTTATAAAGGACAAATGGACTTGCAATGGTCTGTCATGTCCAGTGTAGACAGCTGCTGCGGCATGACTCGATAATGTTCGCATCCAGTTAAAACACAGTGCAACATCAATCTGTAGTTCAGATTGTGGTGTGCTGATATTTGTGTGCAGCCCAACTTACCCATCCTTCAAACACATTCTCTGTCATTACACTCACTGCATGTGCAACTGTCAAAACCCACTAATTACATATTACTTAACAATTAGTTAATAGTCATGTGCCTCAACAAATAAAGTCATAACATAATGATACATATTCAATTATTTAATTAAAGCAGACAATTGGAAGTTGAAGTACATGGATTCAACCCATTGTGGTAATTAACACATTAACTTACACTTTTAGTTAATAAAATATGTTATTAAAGGTGGTACAGAGGATCTTTTCGTCGACTGAGTTTTTGAAATGAGCGCATGCGTAAGAACAACCCCCCTCCTTCACAGCTCATTTCGAGTGAACGCCTCCCAAAACTCGTGCAGGAGTATTGGAACACGAGTGTTTACCACCGGCATTCGCTGTGTTATTAAGCCGGGCACACATTTAACGACTAGCTAAAACATTCTAAGACTGTGCTCAACATACAGCGATTGTTTCCTGCTCCTGAAGCAGATTTATATACTTTCACATGGAATTTGAACACCGACTGTAATCGCAGACTGAACGCAACTGGCTCTGACTGGACGCGTTTGAGCGCGATCACTCATAAGTATCAATTTACATTCATAATCGGCCTTACAATCGTTAAGTGTGTGCGCGACTTAAAGCACACTTAGTGGATTCATTATGTCGGACTCACCGCAGGTAACTCATAATCTGCAGTTGTTACTCCTGTCTCCTGACAAAAACATTGCATGCGGCGCCTGTGGAGTGTGGAAAGTTACTGGAGCGTGCACGTCTCTCACAAGGAACGTAATGGCAGTGATTGACAAGCCAGAGGGCCAATCGTTTATGCGATTGGCTGATGTTTTTAAGGCCCTACCTCGTGCACAGATGATGTATATTAATAATATTCCTTTCAGTGCACCTGATAAATAGTCTTTTATCAGTTAGTAAAGACAGTTTCAAGTAATATTGCAAAAATGTATAAAACAAAACATCCTCTGTACCACCTTTAAGGAATTAATTGGGGCAGTCGTGGCCTAATGGATAGAGAGTCGGACTTGTAACCCAAAGGTCATGGGTTCGAGTCTCAGGTCCGGCAGGGATTGTCGGTGAGGGGAGTGAATGTCCAGCGCTCTCCCCACCCTCAATACCACGACTGAGGTGAGACCCTTGAGCAAGGCACCGTACCCCCAACTGCTCCCCGGGCGCCGCAGCAATGGCTGCCCACTGCTCCGGGTGTGTGTTCACGGTGTGTGTGTTCACTGCTGTGTGTGTGCACTTGGATGGGTTAAATGCAGAGCACAAATTCCGAGTATGGGTCACCATACTTGGCCACATGTCACTTCACTTCACTTAATACATTATGACACATTTTATAAATAACAATTCTTATATTGCTTAATCTATTAATCATATAGACTCTTTATTAGTTGCTGATGCAGTAATCATGGTTTAGTTCTTCATGAGTCATACATTAAAACATGATTATCTGTGCATTAGTTAAGCATGAATTAATGCATATTAGTGCACCCGTATTGTAAAGTGTTACCGAATGTTCATTTTTGGGTGAACTAACCCTTTAAGTCCATGCAGATGATCCAGAACGCAGTCTTCAACCAGTCAAAGAGAACCCATGTCACAACCCTCCTGATTTCACTCCACAATTTAAAAGGCTTTAATGCTGGTTTGACCCCCAACTTTTGAACATTATTTTATATATTCAATTATATCTCACATTTCCCCTTGTGTCAATGTTTATCCCTTTGTGTGTGCCAAAGCTACCACTCGTTTTAAGTTTTCTGACCCCTGTGTTAGCGTTAGCTGTTCCCGTGTGTTTTATGAAAGTGGAAGACTGGGTGATATCTGTGATATATCACTCGTCCTGTGTAATCAGCATGCTGTGTCTGAGGTGTGTTTGAGGCTGAGTGGTGTGAAGCTACCCGTGCTGATTCTCGTCTGTGCTCATGTTCAGCCTTGCTGCCCTTCTTAGTGTCTTCTGACTGTAACACTCTGACATAAGAGGCGAACTCAGAGAGGGCGAAGTGACCTTATTGCGCTCAATGAGGGGAAACATGTGTGGCGGTGACTAATGGCCCATATCTGGGTGGGAACGAGCATGTGCACGAGTTTAACAACGTATGACTGAAAACAAATTATAACTCTGGGAAGGACTAGACCACTTCACTGATTATAGCAACCCCTGACCATTTATAAAAGAGCCGCACGGACAGTGACTAATAGCGCGGGACCACAGTAAACAGGTAATATTTGTAAAGAAATGTGTACCGTAAAATATCATCTGTTGTGTAAGATCTACATGCTTATGTTTTTCCTGCTTTCTATATCCTGAGTTAACCTCCTCAAGTCAGATTTAGTTGTTGCAGTGTTTGTTTTGTTTCCATGGCAACAGGAGCTGACAAGTTCACTATTGTGTGCAACTGTTGTGCAGTGAACCATACAAGGACAACACTTTCTGTTGTTTGAAATGCTTCAGATATTTTATTTTAATACTAATTATCTATACCTCAAGGATCACATTATGTTCAGTTCAGTTTCCCTATTGAATGAATAAAATATTCTCTGCTGTTGTGGTAAATTAATACTTAGCTATTGTAAAAGGGGGACCAATTGGTGAAACAACAGTTGTTAATCAGCCACGTGCCAAGATGAAATTTTAATCGGGAAAGAAACAATATTTATGCCATTCTTCCTAAGAGCAAATAATCATAAATGCATTCAGCATTAAGGCTCAAGACTTAAATATTAAAACAGTCTTTCAGGAGACGCAAACACAACACTAGCATCTCAAGCTGATTTCTAAAGATGCAAAACACATCCAGTTAATAAAAGTCTATTGCTTTATTACATCACATGTTACAGGACAGCTTTGATCATTTCAAAGTGTTTCCCATTAGAGGTCTACCAATTATGCTTTTCTTCAGTCTGCACCAATAACAGCTGGAACTGTGGAATATTTGAAAAAATGATTATTATAATTTTTTTTTTTTCATTGGTGGCACTGAGGGTTCTAAAATATGAGTGATTTCTAGAGATGAAATACTGACTCCATTGGGATTTGTTATTACTAGACTATGCTCAGCGCAGATCAGTGTTGCTATTGTTAACTAAAACTGTTAAAAATTGTTTTTGTGAATGGAAATAAAGCTGATATAAAGCAAAAAAAATAAAAAAATAATTTTTTTTTTTTAAAAATATATATAAATATTAGATGGAGAACATAAAGAAACGTCCAGTTTCATTCTAAAAGTTGTAACTTCTTCCTGAGTCTCTCTATCAGTGTCGACTCCGGTTTGAACAATGTAAGGCTGAACACCGTTACTGACAATCCTCATTTTGGCTGCGTGAGATTCTCCAGTTTTGTTGTTGTTGAGCAACTGAAGCATGAGCTGTTAAAGCTCCATCCTCTTCTGGAAAGCGGGCTGGAAGCAGAAGCTCATTTGCATTTAAAGGGACACACACATAAATGGCGTGTTTTTGCTCACACCCAAATAAGGGCAAATCTGGTAAGCTATAATCAATGATCTGTGGGGTATTTTGAGCTGAAATTTCACAGACACATTCTGGGGACACCAAAGTCTTATATTACATCTTGTAAAAGGTGCATAATAGGTCCCCTTTAAAAAAATCTTTGAGAACATTCTACCATATGGCAAAAGAAATCACTCTAAGCTTGCCATTATAATTCGATAATATGAACTCTTATAAGTTGATTCCTTCTTTAAATCAGCCAAAAGTCTCATCAATTCTGAGTTACTGATTTTAATCATTTTAATGAATCACTCACTGATCAATCAAAAATTGTTACAGTGTTATGTGCACTTAAGCATCTATGGACTACAATATAAAATGAGGTTTGTAAGACTTAAAATCAGTATACAGTAATCACTGACTGCTCATATAATAACTCTAGGTCAAATGTAAACAGTATTTTAAATGAATGAAACATGGCTAAATTCAGTGTTTTCATTATATACTGATTTTAAAACCTAGAGGCTTATCTG
>RJVU01048406.1:433328-445788 GCA_003731715.1 Anabarilius grahami | reverse complement strand
CCCCCACCTTACCTGTCGTTATCTGCAAAATCCATTATCCTTTGACCTCTGTCTCCTGTATCTGAGCTGCATTCGCCACACTCCTCTTCTCCTCCAAAGTCACGTTAACATCAACGGTACACATCATATCACTTTCATAACTGATTGTGGGGGTCACATTGCCCCTGTGGAGCTGGGATGCTGAACCGCATCTACCTTGATCTAATTATTAGGAGGTTTCTACAGGACCCTTGCTAAGTCTTCATCTCTTATTCCTTTTCATAATGTTCCTTGTTCAAAGAGCTTTTCAAATATGATGTCATACGTACCCGGAGTAGGAGGGAGATCTCCCTGCAATACTGTTTGACATGAAAGAGAAAATGCCCTCTACAATCACGAATCTAGCAGAGCAGGTGTCAGTTTGATATCATCACTCCCTGTATTGGCACTCACCATTAAACCAATCACCTTGGGTGCAGAGAAAAGAGAGAAATATTCGGTGAACTGATTCGTTCGAAAAGACTTGCTAAATTTGGAACCGCATACTGCACATTTAAAAAAATGCTGGGTTGTTGTCAGATATGATCAAACCCAACCGTTGGTTTAAATAACAGTATTTTTATGGTAAAATGTACCAACAATCACATTCAGAAATAAACACTAAGACTTTATGGCATACCATAAAAATAACCTGTACTTCTCATTTCCATTAGATTTCACAATGACTGATTTCTCACCTTTTTTTTATGTAGGATTACAGTGACAGATGCTGGCATGTAAAAAAACCCACAGGTGTTTGATCCGCATTACCACATTATCTGATCCAGGGGATATGAATGTTTTTTCCTTAGGCCAATCACATAGCGCTGAAAAGACAGCCGTTTCTCCCTGAAGTCGGAAAGCAAGCACTGGGCAAGACTTGTTCTGCGGCATAATGCTAATCCATTACGTCGAATCATTCTTACGGTGCATGAGCATTTTCAATTTATTCCTATGGAAGTTGAGGTACTGACACACTTTCTTGTCAGTTTTTTCGAAGTGTCCGGTTTTAGGACTGCAGTAAGCTTTTCTTTGACTTTCTTTTTGGGCTTGCCATCTTCTATCATTACACTCTGACACACCGTATTTCATGGCTGCTTAATGACAGTTCTTTGATGACTCGTTTTACGCGTATTTAGCGCTCCCTATTGTTGTGGGTGTATTATTGTCATGTAAAAGTCTAGACCCTGAATATAAGACGACCCCATTTTTCAGATGTATTTCCAAGAAAAAAAACACGGAACAATACAGTAAGAGTAGTGTACAAGTATGCGGTTCCAAATTCATTCAAGAACGAAACATACAACTCTCTTTTTGAGTGAGTCACTGAATCATTCACTCAACCAATTTGCTAAAAAATCATGGTTTATTTGGAAACTATACACAACTACTGTGTGTCGCACGTGTAGCCAACTTATCAATTTGTAGCTAGATATTTTGTTGCTGTACTTTTCAGAACCCTTCAGCGACTTTTTTTAAAAGTGACAAATTTAATGATTTTTTTGGTACAAACCTTATAGTTTCCGAGACTCACCAGCACTATCCAATGATAGTAAAGCCTGGGACACATGTTGGACCGCTTTTAATAGTCGGCTGACTAAGTTTTCCCATTGTGTTCTGCACCGTTGGCTCTAGTTGGATGCCGTCGGGTTTTTTAGTGAACTTGTCGAAGTGCGAGAATAATAGCAAAACAGTGAGCAAACAAGTCAAGGTGGTATAGACAGAAGGCTGTTCTAATTTTACATCATGTACCTGAGTGTTCCTGGGCGAATGTTTAATATTAACTTGAGCCGAGTGAAATACAGAAAAAGATAAGCATGCTGGCTGACAGTCGACTGTAGTTCTCTCGGTGTGTTCATGTGCAGTTGTTTTGCCCCAACGCCGGCGACGCAAGGAGACAACACAGTCGGCTTTTATCAGTGCTAATTCTTTGGCATCCGTTTGGTGTGTCCCTGCCCTAAGGTCTTGCTTTCCTGCCGCAGTCACACCTCTCTCTGCGTCCACCCTGTTCATGCAAATATGGCACAGTGATGTCATGAATATGCTGATTAGCACATAGCCCCATCTAGTGACATGTAGTGACTTTTCGACTTGTCCGTTGAAAGTAGTTGGCAACAGTGTGTGTAGCTCAGAAATGCACAATCGTTCGTTGTTCTGTGGTTTTGTTTGGAACTATTTTTGTTGGTGGAACAAAAACAGACTGCCAATATGTCTAAAGTGTAAGTTATTAAATATGGACAAGCATTAAAAAAGAATTATTGAACTCAATAAGTAAACAGACTGTTATCTACAGATACTTTATATTAACAAACATTCAATATCAAAATATGTCCATATTACAAGCAAAGATAAACAGTAATGCAATTATCATTGCGTTGTATAATGTTTGAATAAAAAGGGTTTGAATAAAGGTTTGGGGCAAATGTAGCTAAAGCAGCACATATAGTGGCTGGTTATTTTGGAGAAGTGGTTTCCATTCCTTGCATCTCTTTTGGTTTCTATTTTTTGGCAATAACGGGTATTATTTACTTTTTGGTTTGGTCTACCTTCAGCATCCTTCTGGGTAATATATAATTGATTTTCAGTGTTCAAACAAGATTTAAAGTCTTAAAGTACACACTCCCTTTTGTGTTTTCTTATTTTCATTCTTTTGCTATGCCCAAGATGCAGGTCACGTCATACTGCAATCGTTTGTTTTGGAATGCACAACAAATGCATTCATATTTAGTCAAGAGAAGGATCGATCAGAAATATATTTGTATATTTGAACGCACACATACTGTATTTCAATCAAGATAAAGACATTTCTCTTCTTTGATGGTCTAAAATAGTCTCAAAGGGATTCTGACTTCTTGCTATGCATGTGTTGCCCCAATCACGAGTGGGTTTATATGGCTATACTGAACTAAGATGGTGGTTTTTCATGTAATCCCTGCTGCTCAAAGTCCTCTCTCTGGAGACTCTACATCTATTGAATCCATTAGTGGCCTCTGCTTTCAACATCAAACCCCAAATCTCTGATTAAACCACTGTACGCCTCAACAGACTTTCATCTCAGTATGTTGCTGACTGACACTGAATGACAGAGCAGGCATGTCTGTCTCCCACAAATAGTAACAGATGTCAACATATATCAGCAATCCATCCTTGGAAAAGATGCATTTTCAAGGTAGTCCATGCTAATACTCCAGATTTTTCGCTCGACTAGGTACTTCAACATTCCCAGGCTATTTTGACAGCCTTTGCTACATTTTTTATGTACTCTGAAGGGATTCCACATGCAGTAACTTTTACCATTATGACAATTTTTATCAGAGCATCATATTGTTCCTCAGCATCTTCAATATGCTGCAATACAAATGCATGCATTAAAAAAAAAAAAAAATTGGTAAAGAATTTAGCAAAATTTACTGAACTTTGCATAATATTAAATAAAGAGACTGAATATATATTTTTAATAAAAACCTTTTTAAAACCTTTTACTTTATAGATTAACATTTACCTGAAAATCTGATGCAATGGCACCTAAAATAATCTTATAATAACATTTAAACAAGAAACATACTGAACTGTTGTACAAAGTAGACTTTCCTTTAAAGGGGACCTATTATGCAAAATTCACTTTTGCATGGTGTTTTGGACATAAATGTGTGTTGGCAGTGTGTGTACACAACCACCCTATAGTGATAAAAATCCACCCACTCCTTTTTTTTTAATCCCCATGAATCATAAGCAGTGTCTCAGAACAAGCCGTTAGCAGGTTCTTGGCAATGTGATGTCACATTAGCCACAGGCCCCGCCCACGAATGTTGACAGACACTGCCGTTTTAACATAGAACCGCCCTGAGCAAGTTCACAGCGAGTTGTACACAGTCCGCCATTGCTGCACAGACGAGAATATCTCCCGAGCATTTAAGGTGTTCTGTAGCTGGATGGATTAATCCACATAGCTCTCTCCATTTACTCCTGAAATCGCTGAAGACGAGGTGGATTAATTTTGTTTTCCAAGAAAATGCTCCCTCAATTCTAACGAAATTCGTTTATGTCTGCGCGAATCATTTCACACCGGACTTTGTGAATGAATGTCAATACAAAGGGACAATACATGACAGAGTTTGTGTTAAAAATGTGTTACTCAAGGATGAATCAGTACAAACTGTTCGTGATCCAGTTTACAGTCTCCAGAGTGATACTGGATATGGCAGTAGTAATGTGAGAGCACTTTATTACAGTTAATCGGAGTTGATTTACGGATATAAAGTTTACCAGTTTATTAAGCACCACCCGAAAAGGCATAAGGTCTATATATATTTGTTTAATGTTAGTTGTAACGAGTGTTTCTGTGTACTTCGCTGTGTATGTTGATGATAATGCAAGGGAAAGAGAGAGAGTTTATGGATAAGATTTTAATGCACACTTGCACTGTGTTTTATTAAGCTCTTACAGTGATTTCCTAGAGTGAAAACGGATGCTTCATATTTTGTGTGAAGTACAATAAATGTCAGAAAACTCATCGGTAAAGTTTTGGCCATCATTCGGACGGGGGACAACAGGCTTGTACTAATATAGTGGATAAAAACAAGAAGACAATGTAAGTTATAACCGTAATTAAATTAAACTACACCTGTTCTATCTCCATTTTATCGCCAGATCTTGAAGCTCCGCCCTCTTAGGCAGAGTACAGCAGCTCATTTGCATTTAAAGGGCACACACTAAAACGGCACGTTTTTGCTCACCCACAAAAAGTGGCAACTTTAACATGCTATAAAAAAACGATCTGTGGGGTATTTTGAGCTAAAACTTCACATACACACTCTGGGGACATCAGAGACTTATTTTACATCTTGTAAAATGGGCATAATAGGTCCCCTTTAAGACAGATTTCAAACAGTCCAATGATGCTTGGAGCTGAATTTTGTCTTATCTGCGAGATATTATGACTTTATAAATTTACCAAACAAATTTAGCTGCACACTCTCAACACACAAAACAGTAACAATCAATGTAAAACAAAACAGCTCACTAAACAACAACCGTGTAAATAAAACTGGCAAAATTCAACCTTATTAATTATTCATGCCCCTATGCATGCTGGGAACACCAGTCAAGTCGATTCTACTTAATTTGAAACCTTTTAATTTTTTCTCAAATCTATGTACATAGTGAGACTTTTTTTCTACTTTGGAATAAAAAAGATGACAAATACAAAATACAACTTTAATATTCACTATGTTAGAGCTTTTATTTCTACATGCTTATGTAATAATGTATTCACTGTAAACCCAAATAAGTTGGCAAAACTCAAAAAAATGAGGCAATCAGTTACATCACAATTTTTAAGTTAAGAAATTCAAAGTTTAAGTAAGCAGAACTGGCAGATTTTTATTTAGTACTCATACAATTGTTCTTAAATTGAAATTTGAGTAAACTAATTTAGACATTTAACTAAAAATTATCATCTAATCTCAAAGTAAACATTTTTATTAGTGGAAACTTAGCTAGCTTTAACAAGCTAATTCAAAAAAATGCTAACTTGCTAGTGTTAGCAATATCATGGTATAGCACTTGCTGAATGAGTACAGCAATATAAAACATTAAACATACTGCTCTCAAACCAAGCTGCATGCTTGGTAACTCTCTAAAAACCCACATTAACTCTTCTAAATTAACATAACAAAACATTAATTACTACTAAATCTCCTACTTAACATTAATCTTGCACAAAAAACATTATATAACACTTAATTTTAGCATTTACTCTCCCTTTTGAGTGCCATGGGCAAAGCATGCTGGGATATTGAAATCCCAGCCCAGTTTCAGTTAAAATTAAGTACATCTAAATAAAAAGAAATGAGTCCATAAAACTCAAAACAATGAAACAGTTCAGTTTACTTAAATTGTCAGTTCTGTGAACTCGAAAGCAAAAGAAAGTGCTGAATACTCATAAAAGTTCATTTGACTGAACTAATTAGTTTCATTTAAGTTTGTCCTACTCAAACCAATTAATTATTTTGAGCGTTAGGGTTTACAATTCATAGGTAAACTAACTAGAAAGTGCTAAATCTTTTCTGCTGTATTAACTTAACTTCGCAACAAAATATTTTCTTATTGTACAATAGGGTCCCAATGCCCCAGTTTAACGATGCAGACACTATATGTAAAAAGCCATTGTCTATCAGATCAGATCTTGGGTCCAGTCTACTAAAAATATCATGACCTCCTCACATTCAGCACATCCACTGTTTGCCTAAATCAGTCTCCATCTCCTCTCACTGTTGGCTGGTGTGTGGAAGGCGTTCTTGTGCTCTTTGTCTGGCATTGCACCATCCAGGTAGATGCTAAACACAAAAATGCTTTGAGTGTGTAAAAAGCGGTATATAAATGGAAGGAATTATTATCATTAACGTGTATGTGCAGATTATGCTAAACATTTCCCTGAAAAATTGTAAAAACAAAGGCCTGCACTTATCACACATGCTCTTTTGGAGCGTGTATACCTCTTTTTGTTTTGGGACTTCATTAAACATGCCCTTTTTTAGCAGTCCTCACTCTATCGCTCTTCTTTCCTTCTGTCTCTTTGTTTTTCGCCAACACTACCCCGATGTGAAGTGCAGTTCTGAAAGCCTGTCATTGTCTCATACGGCACATCTTTAATGGAATCCTGCTGCAGCATCAAAGAATTGCGGCAACATTCCTTTCCTAAGCAATCCCCTTGACAGTGTTGTGAAAGTTCTGTTCTATGTGGAAGGGGGTGGATGGGCAACAGTACAGCGTGTTTGGCTCACGCTGTTTGTTGGAAAATTGTTATTCCAATAACAAGCTGAGTTTAAACTGTGAATGGTGTAATATCTTGCTTCAGAGTTTGGGAAGTGAAGAAAGGGATAGTTCACCCAAAACCAAAAAATGTCATTTATTTTCATCATGCCATTCCAAACACCTGTGACTCTCCCAAGAGGCCTAAAAAGAAAAAAAAGAGAAAAAAGAACTGTTGGTCTCTTTTCCACGCAACTATGAATGGGGCTTTCAAAATTTAAAAACACCATAAAAGTATCATAAAAAATTGTTCATATAGGGTGGCCATCTGTTCGGTATAAGTTGGACAGTCCAATGGTATGTAATTAATAATAATAATAAAAACACCTACTGGTAGTTTTATTTTCATATTTAAAGTACACTTTAATTTTTCCCAACATTTCATGTTTCCATATTCAATTTTATATAAAACATTAATCTCATAACACAAACAGTATCTATGCAATTGTAACCACATTGTAAATGCATTCATGGCATCTCTGAGTAAACAGTCTGTGTAAATGCATCTAAATGCCACTTCAGATGCAGCTTCTGTGCCACTTCTGCAGTGCAAAGATGGATTTTGTTGATAGCCTACTGATTTCATTTGATTGGCAACAGCCCTATAGTGTCTTCTATATAATTATTCCCCTAATTTTTCTATAGTGTTATTATAGTTACATTTATTGAATAAATGTAAGAATTTACATAAAAGTGGATGCATACATTTTAAAAAGTTAGAAAAGCTGCCCTTATTAAAGCAATAAAAATAATAATAAATAAAAAAAATGCCATTGTAAATCAATTTAAGGGGGTAAATATACATTTCTGACAATTTTTATAGGTTTTGGATTATTTTTCAGTTTTTATCATTCATTCGCTGAATGTCCTCCTTTTTGGTGTGATAGATATGGCCATCCTAGGTATAAATGACTTCACTATATCCAAGTTGTGAATGAATCATTCATTAAAAAGATAAGTCTCAAAAGAATCACTAATGAACTCTCATGAATGTAACAGGTAGAGCTAGGTTATATTTCAAAGTTTCTTATGAATAATTACATAAATTTGGTCTGTTCCTCACAGCTTTAGGAGACTTTTGGAGTCATATGGACAACTTTAACTCTTTCCCCGCCATTGACGTAATTTTCTAGCTTTCCATGTTTTCACTGTTATACGGTAGGGGGCGCTATTATGCATCGTCTGAAAGAGTACAGAATCTCCTGATCAAAACACATGCAAAAAAGAAACAGAAACAAGTGATAAAAGCATTACTTATGCACATTGTAGTCTGAAAAAAATGCAATTGTTCTTTCTTTTGTTACATTGCATGTTCAGATATTCATAAAACAAAAAATTGCCATGATAGTTTTGTGAAAATGATCGAAAATGCTGGAGGTGGCTGACAACTTAAAAAAAAAAAAAAAACGCTGTCGGGGAAAGAGTGCTTGGTAATGCATAATTTTTTAATCTTAAATTCTTAAGTTCAATTCTTCAAAATCCTATTTTTTTTTGTATTCAATGACAGAGAAAGTCATACAGGTTTGGTGTGATATTGAGAAAAATAATCACAAGGATGACTTTAAGGCTTATGAAGAAGCAACTGTACACTAAATACCAATTTAAAAGAATGAGAGAAACAGCTTTTGTGTGCTCTTATTAAAATTCTACTGTCAATCTCTAAGATCCATTGATTAAGTGAATTGTTCTTTCTCTCAGATAGTTTACAGAGTGCAATCAATTAGGCCCAGAATGCTCTGAAAGTGAGAGCCAAAGAGCATTACCAGAAAAAATACTGTAAGGCATAACAAGTATGTCAAAACATACAAATTCCCCTGTTGCGTTTTCAAACAAATGCTCTAATCAGGAGACCGAATAAACCACACCATTTCACCTATCAAAGTACATTCATGGTCACCATGGAAACCACAACCGGTGTAAAGTCCTTTCAGACTTTATGTTATCATTACTGGCCTTGCCAGTAATCCCACTGATCTAACTGAGCTGAGCTATTGATTGATGAACCAGAGTTACCCTTAAACTTGGGTATCGGCAAATCTATAGTAAAACGCCCATGTAAATGCTGTTCACTTTGTGAAGAAAGTGACTTTTAATTTAACCTTACTATTGCGTTGTTTACTACTTGTACCATAATGCCTTATTTAGAATAAATTAGGGATGTTAATCGATCAAAACATCTTTCTATTGAGTTTTACTTGCGGGCTGCACTCAAAACAGAAATACAACACAACTAGTGTAGTCTGATTCACAACAAATTACTCTTATGAACCACTTCTTTTTAGTGAATCAACTACATGATAAGTGTAGTCCAATTCCCAAAACAAATGACTCTGGGACATGATTAATTTTTTTTAAATAATTTTTTATAATTATAATAAAATGCAAATATTTTATTAAATTATAGCCAATTTTTATACAGATCGCCATATACTACACACTTCCTGATAGGATACATTGATTATCGATTTGCGATTCAATGACTCTTGTTCTAATATTTTCCGAATGTATCGCTATTCTCTCTCGAATCGATTCTGAGCTTAATTTTTAACAGCAGATGGCGCTACATGCTTTAGAAACACACGTAACTTTACTCTGCTTGCTTCCAGTTCCTCTTAAACCTAAAATAATCATTCATAAAGTTCGAAAAGATTAAAGCGAATTACAAGGGTGTTCACTGTGGGCTGTGTTTACATTAATCTCGCGTCATAAAAGCATTCTGAGCTGAGGTGAAAGTATATTTAACCACTTACATGACTCAGCCGAATGCATGAGCACTCTTCTTCATGAGCATTTGAGTGTGAGGTTTAAAAACTAGCCAAGAGCGCCATCTGCTGTTAAAAACTAAGCTCAGAATCGATTAGAGAGAGAAAATATCAGGATCGACCCAGATTCCTTGTATCGCAAATCGGGAATCGATGTATTGTCCCAGGAAATCTGTAGTATATGGCGATCTGTTCAATCTGTCAATACGTTCACATAATCACAGTTCAGAAATAACACATTAAAGGGTTAGTTCACCCAAAAATTTTAATTCTGTCATTAATTACTCACCCTCATGTCGTTCCACACCCGTAAGACCTTCATTCATCTTTGGAACACAAATTATGATATTTTTGATAAAATCTGATGGCTCAGTAAGGCCTGCGTTGCCAGCAAGGTAATTAACATAGCAACCTTCAGATGCCCAGAAAGGTACTAAAGACATATTTAAAAAAGTTAATGTGACTACAGTGGTTCAACCTTAATATTATAAAGCGACAAGAATACTTTTTGTGCGCCAAAAAAACAAAACAAATAGCAACTTTTTTCAACAATATCAAGTGATGGACGATTTCAAAACACTGCTTCATGAAGCGTCGAAGCTTTACGAATCTTTTGTTTCGAATCAGCGGTTTGTAGCGTGCATCAAACTGCCAAAATCACGTGATTTCAGTAAACGAGGCGTCGTATACGTCATAAGTGTTTCGAAATTTCAATAGTTTACGTGAGTTTGACAGTTTGATACACGCTCCGAACCACTGATTCGAAACAAAAGATTCGTAAAGCTTCGAAGCTTCATGAAGCAGTGTTTTGAAATCGTCCATTACTAGATATTGTTGAATAAAGTTGCCATTTGTTTTTTTTGGTGCACAAAAAGTATTCTTCATATGATTAAGGTTGAACCACTGTAGTCACATGAACTGTTTTAAATATTTTTTTAGTAGCTTTCTGGGCATTGAAAAAGGAAACGATCTTGCTGTCAATGGAGGCCTCATTGAGCCATTGGATTTTATCAAGAATATCTTAATTTGTGTTTTGAAGATGAACGAAGGTCTTACGGGTGTAGAACGACATGAGGATGAGTAATTAATGACAGAATTTTCATTTTTGGGTGAACTAACCCTTTAAGGACCATGAACTTCATGAGTTTTGAACTCTAAATAACAAAATCTATATTCTGAAGTGCTGTTCCAATGCATGTGCTCGCCACTTGTGCTTCTTTAACCATGAGAATGATTTTTCTTATTAAAACGGGCCTCCATGTTAGAATTAAGGATTCTGCCTTCTAGCTCTAATTTGTATGTTAATACGTTCACGTGTTTTGTATAATTAATTAAATCTGCTTCCAATCCAGCTCATTAGTTATTACATTTCTGCATTCTGTGATAAGAAACCGCACATTTTCCATCACCCTAGGGTAGGGGAACAGTATGGTCCAACAGAGTCTTAGATCTTCTTTCAGCTTTGCCTGAGGTAAAGTTTCAAATCCCTGGGGGCCGACACAGTGTTTTGACCCACAGCATGTTCTTCTCTAAATCCACTTGATAATAATGTTTTACCTGTGGACCCAATGGCAGTGCAAGCCTTAACCTCTTAAAACATAAGCACACACGTCACGGCCTGTCTAACCCACAGACAGTAGTGCGAAGTCAGAGAGAAACAGCTTCATCTCTTTAAATATAGTTCTCTACGGACTATGCTTGATTCTGCGAGCTGGCTTCATAAATATTTTCCTTTCCACTTGCTTAGAAGAGGAATTGAGAGAAAAGATGCTTAAGGCCGGTTCAAACCACATGCTGATGTGTAAAAAGCTCACACAGTGCATTTGTTCAATGTGACCAACTGACTGTTTGACCTGTCTGTGTGCTCCTGCTGTGGCCGATGCTTTGCAATTTTCTGACTTGACATTACATTCAATTCCCCCCTTACAATGGATATTCGGTCACAGATAGACAATAGTCTGTTTGTCACACAAAGCTATCTTGTATGACTTCAGAATAGGGATGCATGATATATGAAAATAAGCCTATTGAAATATTGAAAATACATATATTGCAATGGCTTGTTATAACTGAATGATTTTAAAGTTAAGAAAAGTCAACGTTTTAGGTTAACGCAGGTAGCAGAGAACAGACTGGACACCATGACTGTTACATATGTGTGATATCCTTAATTTTATTAAGCGCAATAAGCCATGGAAAAGAACTCAATGTGGTACTCACACGCACAGAAAGCCACCTCTCGGACAGTGCGTGATCCAGAATTCAGTTCTCTTACGCAGGTTATATGGCCAAATACACACAAAATTATGTCAAAATCGCCGTCTTGGCGGATATTCTAGTAAACACAATCACTCATATCTTAGAAAGAAAACGGTATATTGGATCTGTGCAGCTCTAAAAGTGACAGCAGCCTATTATACCTGCTGCTGTTTGTCATTAATGTAAATCAAACAACAAAAGACAAAGATAAAATCACTCACTGCTTTTGACTGAATAATTTTTGTAGCTTTAAAGGGATAGTTCACCCAAAAATGAAAATTACCCCAAGCTTTACTCACCCTCAAGCCATCCTTGGTGTATATGACTATCTTCTTTCAGACGAACACAATCAGAGATATATTTAAAAATACCCTGGCTCTTCCCAGCTTTATAATGGTACTGAATAGGGGGCGAGATTTTGAAAAAATCATAAAAATAATCTATGGAACATGGAAGCGCAGAGTTTCTGTTTTATTTCTTACTTGAATGCTATTGTTAAATAAACCTAATGTAGGCCTACCTGAAAAACGTAAAGTACTGTTTATTTCATTTGTATCTTTGTTTTGTTTTAGCTAAATAAATATATATATATATATATATATATAAGA